>VXBU01008274.1:195472-287818 GCA_013400315.1 Bombycilla garrulus
AAAAAAAAGAGATAACAACTGATAACAGAACTTGTGGCATATTTCTGCAATTTGCCTTATGGACCTCTTGGAGGACTTTGGATGCTGTGCCCAGCTTTGTAGTGAGAGACTTCACTTTTTTAAACTTACTTTAAATAAAATGAACTTTAAAATGAAATTTCTACACTATTTTTATCTTATAGAGAAGTATTGTAGAGGGTGATCATGTGCTTTCAGGGAAATTGTACAGATAATAGACCTGAACTTCATTTCTCAGTTTCTCAGCTGACACTTCCAGGGTTTGAAGAAAAAGTCCTCAATATCATAATGGCTGTAGAGAAGTAGGGACCTCTGAGTGACCTCATTCTGGACAGAAAACTGCTCCAATTCTAACTTCTGACCGCGTCAAAGGCTAATTCAAAACAGCAATCCACTTTATCTAAACCAAACTGGAAAATGCCAGCCCTGTTCTTCACTCCAGCTCTGGATACTACAACTTCAAGAAGCCAATTTGTGGCCCTGAGATTCTCAGTCTTGGCTAAATATCAGAAGCCTGTGCTTTATAGTATGGCAACAAAATCTGCACATTCCCCCTTGTCCATATTCTGCTCCATCATCCAATCCTTCATTTGGAAAAGGAAAATGAGGAAACAGATGGGTGCACAGCCTTAAACACATGCACAGTTTTAAGCATTTTCCCTGGCCTGAGTGAGAAGTTAAAACTGTGCTCAAAAACCTCTATTATACAGGAGTGGAATTAAATCTGCCCTGGGTGCTCTTGCATCTTTGCAAGACAGATCTCTGTAATCATCTTCCACTTAATCAAAACACAACAAAGCAGAGCTGTGATTACACAATTTCAGATGACAAGTAACAGTGCTCATCATTTGTTTTGATGAATTCTGAGTTCACTATATGGATAACATGGTTAATTTGTTATTCAGATATGGCGTTTAATCATTGAAGGACATTCTGAGTCTGACCAGAAAAAAACCCCAAACAATTCAACAGCCAAAGTAACAATAATCAAACAGTATTTGCTAAACGTGATATGTTTTGAACAATTTTGTTTAAAATGTTGAGCTTAGCAAAACTAGTCTAAGTTAGCAAAAAAATGTACTAATCCACAAATGGACCCCCCCCGCCCAGTCCTGCCTTGTTTCACGTCTCTGATATTTCACATCTGCAAGTTGATGCACAGGAGGCAGGTTTTTTTTTTTTTCTTAAATTACAGTTGTTTTGTATTCTGAACAAATTCACTTGCTCAGCAAGAGAAATGACATTAAACTGCTGACAAGATGTACAAAGCAGAGCGGGTTTCGGATATTCATGCTTTAGACTGTGTCAAAAGCACTGCAAACATTAATATCAAGCCATGACTACTTCTAATAGAAACTATGAAAGAAGCCAAAATAAAGTGTGTTTTCTAAAGCAAGGAGCTGAAAAAAATGTGTCTTGGCATGATAAAAAGACTGTGGAAAATTCAGGCACTGATTTCATGGGTATTAACTGTGCATAATATACCTGTGTGAGAATCCAGCATAACCTTGTGGGTAGGGCATTTCTGAAAGCCTGAGAAGCAGAGCTGCCAGGAGTCCCTGGTTCTGCCCAAAGCGGAATTTTTGAATAAGACACCCCACACCTCATCATTCTCCATGTAAAGGGCAGATAATAAAATAGCTTTCTATTGAAGACACAGGAGAATCAGAAGCTGAAAAAATACACAGCAATTACAATATGAAGAGCCTGGGGTGGATTTTTTGTTTTTAACAAAACGACATGAAAGTTTTAAAATATTGACAATTTGCTCACGCATATTTAGACAGGACTTTCTCTATTGACTTAGAGTGAAGGTCCTCCAGATATCCCTGATTATTGGTGTGCCTTGGTTTGCATATGGCAGATCTGGGGCTCCTCAAAGTCAACAAATGCATGTGTTTTTAGCCACCTGCAGTTATTTCCCAATTTAGCAACAGCAAAAAGATGCTGGCTGAGCAGGGCGACCCCCTTTGTGCTACTCCCTTCTCCAGCACACAGTGCAGCACCTCACTCCTTCTGTTAGGTGGGTCATCACCAGGGGAAGGGCACTTGTCATTAAATACAATTGTCCCCTAACTGAAGTGTCATCTGTGAAATGGTTACTGCTCCCAGCAATTTGATCAAGACACACATTAGGACAAACCAGTATTTTATGTCTGCAATGGATGATATCTACACCAAGAACAAAGTAAATTGTTCTTCTTTAAGTCTTTGATCTTTAAGGGCAGCAATTTAAACCATTTATACAGAATGAGCATTTCAGTGCATACAGCTTCCACTGTTTCCAGCCGTTTTCAGCCACAGAATAGGCCCTGTCTGTACAAAGGGCAGCATCAGGGTGATCCTCTGCTATCTTCAGTGTTTCCCTAAGCAAAATTAAAAGTGACATCAAGTGCTGGGAGAGCAAACTTGGCTCTCAAGTAGGTCCAGAGGAGGGAATTCAGTGAAGCTTGAAGGAGAAATTATTTAGTCTCCAGCTCCCCTTGGCCTTTTTGCAACCCTGAGATGAACCCAAGCATTTACGCCCCAGCTGCCTGGTGGTCCCGTGGGTAGCACCTGGGGTAGGTTTGAGCACTCACAGCTTGCTCCAAGTTGCATTAATCTGGCCCATCTGCTGCTGTGGAAAATGTACCTGCAAGCACAGGAGCACTGGAAGTGCTCGGCTGTGCCATTAGTGAGGAGATTAGTGGCACTGGCATGCTGTCAGGCAACTCTTGCACTCAGACAGAAAGAAACAAAATACATTTTCATCAGCTGAAATACAGAAACCAAACCAATAAACATAAAGCATCTGCTCTGTAAAGTGAAAGAAAAGAGGAGAAAAACCGAGAGAAACATCACAGCTTTAAAATGATAAAAGCCCTTCTAAGAACCACACACTGCATTTGCTGAAATGTCTTCAGCATCATTTGTCAGTTATGAAACTTTAAAGTGAGGATCTGAAGGCACTGAAGATGGAATGTGCACATGACACCGCTCTGTTTTTCGCTTTCTGAAATCCTTACAGCGCTTTTAGCACAAGGAAACATCGGCGTGGAGATCCCATTTGTGCCAGACTCGTTGTGGGCGCTGACAGGCAGCAGTTAGGAACCTGTTGAGTGCAATTAGCAGCCACGAGAGTGACAGCACTGGACATCAGAGCACATGCCAGGGCTTGCTGCTGAGGAGAGAGCCAGCCTGCTCAACCTGTGTCACAGGGACAACAGCATTTCCTACCGAGGTGCCTTCCTCTCATAACCCCCTTAGTCCTGCCACACCGTGGAACTGATGCTTCCACCAGCCGCTTTTCAAAGCTCAGCTACATATGCAATGGATTCAGGAAAACAAGATCTGATGTTTCTGTTTACACTCTTTAAAAGCAGCCCAGGGCTGTAAGACTTTGCAGCAAACATCACTCTCATTTTCTTCAGCTGAATGATATGAATCAAATTTCACCCCTGCTGTAAAATGATGCTTAGTGATGTTACAACCATTCAGTTTAGGGACAAAAGAAAAAAAACCACAAAAAATCAAAAACACAACCTGAAGAAAAGTCTCTGTGCTTAAAAACTTCCTACTTTTTCTATGCACGTATGCCAACTAATAAAACATATTCTTTCTGTGGTTTCAGCTGTTGAATACATGACTCCCTGTCTGCTTTAATCTGTTTCCTTCTTCCACAGCAGTACTTTGGAAATCCAGTCTTGGACCCACAGACCTTTGTACCTGGCACTTAGAAACAAAGACCCCATCAAATACACTCTCTTTTCACCCAGTCACTCATCTTGGCATTACAGGGTGACATCCCAATGCAAACAGAGACAAAAATACCATGAGTGAGAATCCAGACCCTTGGCTCTGCCCAATGCACAATAAAGATGCCACAAAGGAATTTAAACAAAAATGGTGGCTGAAAAACCTAGGAGCAATTCAACTTTCTTATTGTTCTGATATAATCTGAAGGATGCTTCAAAGGGTAAGTGGGTATTTTTCTGCCTGAAAAAAAAAATAAATGTTTTAAAGAAAATTAAATGTTTTAAAGAAAATAGAGCAAGAAAAAGCTTTTTGGAGAAAAGTGCCACAAATGGACAAGAGACTTGCCTGACAGAATTCAAAATACAGCCCTGCTCAGCCTTTTTAACATAAAGAAAATGTTAAAAAAACCCCCAGCTTTTATGAAATTCTTCAGAAGACAAATCTGATTGACTTGTCAGCAGTTCCTTACTGTTCTGCAGTTCCAATAGCATATAATATGAGAATCAAATATTAATAACTTTGTTTCTCAGGAATGGTTCTGTAACATAAGGAGGTGTCTCTCATGAACCTGTTGCTTAAAATTGTGATTTCTTAGATGAGTTCTGAAAGCCAGCACCACTAAGTCAGAGGGGAGCAGCTTTTGTAGCTCCTTCAATCATTGAGAAGAAACAAAGCAGAGGCAGCATTCGGTGATTTGAGTCACTGAAGAGCACGAGCTCTAATTGTTCTGCTTTTTAGAAGGTACAGACCATCACTCCTGGCAGCACAGCATCACACGAGGGCATCATTGCACTGTAAACACGCTGAAAGGAAACCAGCTCCTACCTCAAAGTACTCACTGTCCTCTCAGACAAATGGAGAAAACATATGAAACAAAGGCAGGAACTTCCCTAAAAGCTCAGTTTTTACCTAAGGACAGAGACACTCATGGAGATGGAGCAGCTGTTCAATAGCATTTCCCAATCAATTCTTCCTCCCTCCCAGTCAGCATCCCCCTTCTCACTGTTATTCATTTCCAATGGAGGACCACGTTGGTTTGAGCAGCTCCCTGCTGCTTTCTCACGGATTTCTTTGTGCCGTCTTTGTGAAAATCAATGCTACAACACTTCTCAAATGTCACTGTTCGGTTTGAGGCACTCATTGTTGCAGGCTAAGACAGACAGGACACGTCCCAGCTCACCTGCATTCATCTTCTGCAGCAAAACCCTTCAGCACATGCTTAACTTTAACAAGGCACTCAGCTCCTGGTGACATCAAGGACACTTGCACAAGCACTTCACTGATGGCAAAGCCCCGGAGAAGCAGGAAAAGTTTGGGTCAGATGTCTGGTTGGTGCATATCCCAAAGCTCCTCCAAGCTACTGAATGAAAAATCAGCATAAACACAAACCACTGTGTTCTCCTACCCAGCAAATCAAATTAGAAGATTTTAATATCAACTATATTTTCCTATTGTTATTTTTATATGTGAATCCTGTTGTTACTCCCTGTGAATCATCAAGCAGGCAAACAGGCTACGGGTGCTCTATTTAAATTTTGGCAGCATGTTTCCTTGTCAGTCATTAAAATGACATGGTGGTTACACATATTTCGATACAAAATATTAAAATCACAAACACATGTATAATTTTAGGACTTGGGATAGATATATACACACAAACGCCCCAGTGCTAAGTTCCAGATCATTCCAATTGAACAAACACCTCAGCAAAAGTAACACCACAAGTATGAAATTAACTTTGAGGTGTGCTTAAGTAATGTAAGCTCCCTGCAGAGAGGATCTGACAGAACTGCAGCCAAAGTGTTAGCAGGGAAATTTTCAAGTGAAAATTCAATTGGACTTGGACATACAGGTCATCAAACATCCTCCGGAATATTTCACCCTTTTTATTGATCATTCCTCAAATCAGATGCACAGCTAACTTTATAAAGAAACAGAAATGTGACAGCACGTGCTTGGGAAGGGGGAGACAAAGGAAAAGGCACTAATCTGCAAGCCAAAATAATACTTAATATTACAATTACTTTATTACTTCCACTCCACTTGATTTTTTGGGCTAGCAATCAAGTCAGAAGGATTTACATCATCAGAGGACCTGGCCCTCCTTTTTCTTCTGAATTGTCTCTATTGGCTGCATGTCAAAATAAACATGTCTTGGCCATTTGACAGGGCAAAGAGCCAAGATTGCAGGTTCATGGATTTTTTGTTTGTTTGTGATTTGTTTGTTAGTTTTCTTAAGCTTCTTTTGGAAAGATCTAGTGGTATTTATCTACTGCAAGCAAGTGGGCAGGGCTTACAAGAGAAGCTTTGTTCAGCAGGCTTTGGTGTCAGGGAGACTTGCTGCCTTATTTGAGTACCTCTCCTTTGTGTAAGGGATTTGTTATTTGTTTGTTGTCAAGATGCCTCTGGGCATTAGCCCCCACTTCTTATAAAGAGATTATTTTTCCATTATTTTTCACACTGTTCCCCTTCAGCAGTTTCAGCTGCTGTAATACTCGAGGATGTTCCAACAGGCACACGGATAATGCAGGGACACTGAAAGAATTTAACATCATGCTTTCAGATTTTCTTTCCTGACATCATTTTCCTTTGAAGTGGCTTCTCAGTACCCAGATACTGACTCCCCTTTCCTTGCCCTCTCTTAATTCCGGCTTGATCTCTACTTTAGTACAATTTTTTAAGTGCTGCAGCTTTACTCGTGTCCACATGGCCCCATACTACTATTACCAAATCCAGCAAAATAAAGAAGGATCAAGAAGCCTACCCTTCTGGCAACGCTGACCCTGAAAAATGAAAAGCCTCTTGGCATTTTGATGGAAGTCATAACGACTTTATTTTCTCCAGAACAGCTAATTTTCTTCTTGAGCCACTTACCCAGGAACTGACCCAGTTTCAGCACCCTGTCCAATTCCTATGCTGGATCACACAGCCGTTCACAAAACCAGGGTGTCTGGTCTTTAAAAAGGGAAAGAGAGGTCACTCTGGACAGGAAGCTTAATTTGGAAATAAAACCCCAAGTCAGCAGCATGGGACGTGCCATTAGGGTAATCTCAAGGCAAGAAAATGGGGAAGAACAAGCAGACAAGGGAAAAATTAATATTACAAGGTCCTATTTCACATCTCAGCAGGCACAAGGTATGAACTTGACAGGTTTGTCCTCTGAGCAGCTGAAGGAGCGAATCCCATGAAGGAAGCATGAGTTCCAATGGCATAAGGCATTTCCAAGCTGTCAAAAAAACCCCAGCACTAAATTCAAGCTGTTCTGATTCACTGGTACATGACTATAGAAATAGTGAGTCTGGCACCTTTCAGCTTTCTTCAGGATTGCAGCTCTAAAAGGACGATGTTTGGAAAAACATCAACAGCTTTCAGCTTGCTAAGGCAGAAACATTTCACACAAGGCTTTTTAACACATTTGAGAAATAAATAAAATTTAAGTGCCGCATGCCTCTGGATCCAGTACAGCTGCCTGGTTTGTACCCTGAACTGGTGTGGACTGGCATCTCATTACCAATTTCAAGGAAAACACACTCATCAGTCAACTGAGAATTGGACATAACTCCTTTATCACTGGTCATAATCAAGTTTTAGGACATATCTCAGAAGTTAAAGAAAATGCAATATCAGCAGGTTTACACAGGGCAGATAAATGAAAGCCTAAAGGAAGTGATGGGTAATAACTTGCACAAAGGGGTAATTGAGGTGCATGAAAAAGAAACATTAGATTGCTTCACAAAAATCAGACAGTAACACCGCTCAGAAAGAAAGTTATCTTGAGATACTGCACTAAATCTAGTGATGAATGTGCTGATAACTCAATACTTAGCTTTGTGTCACCACTGTAAATCAGAGGCAATTTTTCAAAAGTCTGAATGTTGTTCTTTCTTAGTCCATCTTCAGCTCAGGGTTCTCAGCTCTAATGGCAAGAACAAAATTTATAGTCCAGAACTTTGAGCTGATTCTTGTGCTAGATGGGAGGTTGTCTCCAAGAGGTTAGGCTAACATATTTCTTATGCTCACAGATGCTTGAAAGTTTTTAAGGAAGTCTGAGATTGACAAAAAGCAGAACAAAAGATAGCCTAAGACTCGGGGAGGAGATCAGAACCAAATTTTAAACACTTTATAATCTTTGTCATGCAAATTCTTCCTTGTGGAAAGGTTTTCTTGTTCTTGACTACCAGACTAATATTTTAGAGTCCTCAGATATTTGTTTTCATGTCTAATATATACATTTACCCATGAACAAAAGTCACTGAGCCCAGGGCTCTCCCACCAGCCCAACATGCAGCCCTAGCATAACAGAAAATCCACTTAAGGGCTCAGTGGTGCAGGACACAATATAAAACTTTTCCTTTTGATCCAGACACTTTGGGGCTTTTCAACAGAAAGAGAATTAAGACCAGTTAATTGATAGATATCAAAGTAAATGTGTATAATTAAACATAGTGGGCTACCATGAAATCTCTAATTGAGGTAGAAGTCTCCTTACATGGCAGATCTGGGTTAGCAGTCTAAGGCAACTTTGCACACAGATGTTCCCTTCACACTTTGAATTGATTCACTCTTTCTGAATCAAATCAGCAAGACATTAGTTTCTTTGACATCTTCACTGAAAGGATGTGTCAAATCCTGAAAACACTTTGAAATTTGTCACAGACATGTAAGTGAGAGAAGCGATTTAGTCTTCAGTGTTGACATGAATAAGTAGTTTAGTGGTACCCTTTTGAAACACTGAAGTGAAACACTGAACAGTGAAACACATTTATGTCGGCTGCAGGAGCAATCTAAAGCAATCTGAAACTGGAGTTGGTAAACACAGAGACAACAGTCAAGAAGGAAAACAACCTCACTACGATGCTTGGAACAAAGGCATAGAAAAGACTTTCACACTTTGTCAAACGACTGCACTGCATACAGCATTTTTTTTAAATGAAACTAAACACCCATGACTATGCAAACATGACTCAGCACTGACCATGGCTGCCCAGATGTCCTGACAGCAGCTCACACTCCTGGCCAGACCAGCTGGACTGGAGATGTCCACAGCAGCTGCTTACAGCACGTGTGTAATGTATTACTGAAAACTTCACCTTCAAAGCAAGGTAACACTAGGCTCTGATTTAGATCTCATCACTGACACAAAGACATGGATCTATTTAATATTTAATATTATCTATGTAATCATCAGCTGTACAACCATCTTGTCCCATTTGCACGTGGCAAGGAAGCATCAGACGCTCGTGATAACCAGCTCTGTTCACATATCTGAATCATTCAATTAGCTTTTTCTCCTTTGTGTAAAGAGAACAGCACAGATGACACAGCACATGCTGAGAAAATGCATCTAATGACTTTATGGGTATCTCACGCTGGAAGAACTGTTAGATTGAGCCCAAGGTTTATATTACAGCCTGACATTGATATTTCAAGCAGCCTTTTCTAACTCACCCATTGCCTTTCTAACCCCCTCTGAACCGGCTGAGTTACAGCAACGAAGGCTGCCACTGTGTGGTCAGTTTTTTTAGCATTCAGGTAAACACAATGCACTTTTTGTTCTTTATTCCCTCACCTCAAAGGGGAAACCGTGAAGCAAATTGATTCACCTTGTTCTAGTGATGACCTGGATGCAGGAATAAATTCAGGCTTAATGTGTGTCTCTTCAATACCAGCACATCCCACTCTACCTTTGATTGAACAAACCCTAATGATCTGCACACAGAAGCAAAGATGAGATAGAAACACAGGTAGATGTGAATAAAGAGGAGAAGAAGTGAAAAAAAACTGATTCTTTTTTCTTCTGTATCATAGGGATCATTAAAATGCACTTTTCAATAGAGAAAAACAAATTACAGAATGAATCAATGTTTGAAATCTGTCACATTTCAGAAGGGAAGAACAAATGCATATTTTAAATTACATTGATAATGTGTTCTTTCTTCTCATCAAATTGATTTGCACAGTATTACATATCTAATTAAAATACAACCACTGAATTGTTTCTCTGGAGGACTGGGAATCGGGCAGGACAGGAGGGCAGAACCGAGGCTCAAACAGCTACAGCACCACAGCTTTGCATCTGGCCTTAATCCCAAGCAGCTTTCACACTGTGAATCACTGAGATATTCTGTCCATGCAGCGCACAGCTAAAATTTGCCCCTCTGTGATAATTTCTCATCTGGTCCAAGCCCACAAGGCCAACAGACATAGTGCAATAAACAAATGTTAATGTAACTCATTCTTGCCAGTTAATTAATAGTTCTTCTCAGAAACCATTTAGTAAATTATTTGGATGATGCATAATGCTTTGAAGGCGTTTTGCAGTCACTAATAACACCATTCTCCCTTCCTATTTCACAGCTGGTTTTATTAATAGAATCTTTTCATGGACGAGGGCTGATCTGCAAGAATATTCACTAAAATAACACCCAGAAATATGTTCCATATAGGTTGTTCTGAATCCCTGACCTCCAAGAAGCACAGCTGTTTCAGGAAGCCATCAGTTTGCTGGCTGAAGCTGAAGAGAAGGACTGCTTTCAGGAACTCAGAGCCTGACATTTCTAGCCCAAATATCCAGGATTTAATGAGAAGGTGCTTGCTGTGACTTTTCTAACTTTCCATAAGATACCAGAGTTCTAACAAGGAAAAATTCACCTGCTCCATCCCTTATTGAACTCTCCCAAGTCTAATGGGCTCTACTGATTCATTTTCACTTAATTGTCTCTAAGATGCTACCTCATTATTAGTTCAGCTGCAGGCATTCACACCATCTTGGAAAGGTAAATTGGCCCTAAAACCAGGGAATTACTCCTTTAATTAGGTTGGATTGATCAGAAAGGCTACAAAGATCACCTGCATTAACTACAAATCAGCACATGTACCCTGCCTAGAGTCAGGGAGTGACAAATGACCACAGAGGCCTTGTCTTGTAGCACCCAGCAGTGTGAGACCAAGCCACGGGATGTTCCAGTACGGCCATCCATCCAAGAGGGCGCAGACTGCAATCAGGCTTAGCTGAAATTTGTTATTGTAATGAACTGAACCTTCTCAAAGTAGCAGATGCCAGGAGGGAAGGATGTTATATGGATTTCCAATACCAGCCAAACAGCCTCAATCTTGGAGCCAAAATTCTGTCACTCTGATGCTCCGTGGAGTGTCTTGTTTATGGACTTTCATTACTTACTCTGCTTTGTAAACCACTCATTCCAGAGCTCCCCGTGCTATCAGTAACTTATCATCACTTGCCATCAGCTGCTGCATATTGTGTACATTAGTAAAGTTACTCATAGAAACACAGAATAACAGAAGCAGTTTGGTTTATTTTCCCCAGCAAGAAGAAAAATAAAATCAAGATTTCCACAGAAATAAGCTTCCGAATATATAAAAATTCATAACAAGGCACTAAATGTTTTGTGCCAAATGAGAGAGTGGGCAATGAAAAGCTCTTCATTATGCTGGGTAACCTAATACACGTTCTGGGAGGGATTTTAAAAACTTCCTAGTGCTCCTGTAAGTGTCCTTCTTCAATGACATCCATGTCACAGTTGCTCAGGTGATCTTAAGGATTCTCCCTTTTTAGCACCAACCTCTGCCAGCAGACAGCTCTCAGTAAGAGCTGAAACACACTGTGGGGCACGCAGAAGACACTGCTGTTGGGATGGTGCCAAAATGTATTTTAAGAAGATTCCTGTTGCTTTATTAATTTCAAGTTCCATTGAAAAACAGTCCTTGGTTACAATACAGATACCCCTGCTTGCAAAAGCTCATAAAGCAATCTTGGTTGTATGCAAAACATCTGTACTCTGTGTGCTGTTATGGCTATAAATCTGTATTATGCTCCTCTGCACACCCGTATTTATCTTTGTTGTTTAGTGCACCTCTGCACACTGGAGAATTCATTAGGAAAACGACAGAGTCATGTAGTGTGGCTATAAATTAGTGTGCTGCTGCCTGAAGAAATGCTATTGATTTTGCACGGCACTCCTGGATTTGCACGTTTGCCAGTTAACTTAACCATAATACCATCATGTATTTCAAAAAATATCCTCAAGAGTTGAGCCTGCAGCCCAGCTAAAGGCACATCCTGGCAGAATGCGAAGCCTTCACAGAATGCCAGTGAGGAAAAGGGACCCAAAACCAACCAACTAAGTGGCTCAGATTTAACCAAGCATGAAAAAAACCAAAAAGGACACTGCTACAGCCAGGGCAAAGGAAGGACCAGAAGGACTGCTGGAAAAATGTTAACCAGGAGATAGAAGACAGGAAAATCCAAGGAGGAACATCTACTTGCAAGCCTTGGTTTGTGCTATCCATGGGCTGCAGATGCCTTGGCATTTCCACCTGTGACAGGACACCCTGTCTGTTGTCACTCAGCTGCAAAAGCTGCAAGTTGGCTTTGACTCGTTGACAATCAATTATTGCAGGAGAGCCAATTGATCACAGATCATGATTAGCCAGATAATTTGCTTCATATTTCCATTAACGAGCCCAACGGGCATGATTAATTGCCGCAGGGGGTAGAATTTCAGCATGGCTAGTGGGGAACTTGCTTTGTAACACTGTGAATCCCATTACTCTTAATGGAAATTTAACAGCCAAATCCCCTGTGGATCACTTAGAAAAAATTACCCCTTAAGGTTAAAGGGGATTTCATTAATAGCTTTCCAGGATGCTCTGATTTAAAAGTACTGTAAGTCTTTAGTGTCACAAAGAAATATGCATCCCACTGTTTTCTGCATATCCCTTGTTATTACATCTATCACTTTACCCTTCTCAAATGGAATTTCAAAACACAGCTCAGCCTATTGAAATGTAAGGCACATTAAGGGTAAATTTTCTAAAAGTTATTCAAGGAGATTTATCTGCTAAATTCCTATTAATATTAATGGAATTGCCCAGCCACATTGCTAGACGCTACTCTGAAAATGAACCTCAACCACAATTTATCAGTTCCCTTGGTTCTTGATGCCTACATACAGCAGAACATAGACCATTCCAGCCTAGATTTGGGCTGGAAATCTGGATACAACATTGTCACAGCTAATGACATCTAATGCTTCATCTGGCACCACTCTGAGATGTAGACAGAGTCTTATAAATGGCTGTCTGGAGCCAGCACATGGATGTCACTTGAACCCAGCTGAAGGATGTGTGGAAAAGTGTTAAGTTGTCACTCTGGAGTGCGTTACTGCCTGTCAATCACTAAGAAACACGGGTGACAGAGTGCTCCTACTGTTGGGTAGTCACTCTGGTAGAGAGTTAAGCTCCTCTGAAACACAAGGCTTATGCTCGCCAGAAGCCAAAGCCCATTCAGACACACCCCCAAAGGAGTCACCTCCTAAATACACATGAGACAAAAGCATAACTGCAAACATGAGACAGTGTGTCTCAGACTGATGACACCAATCCTTTAGATTGGATTTGGCCATTTGAATGTCAGCAATATTGCAGTGTGGGCATGGGCTCACTCTTTTAACCTCCACCGTGACCATTCAGTGAAAACACAGTCTTGCATGCTCCCTAGGGCACCCTCCAGCAACATTTTACTGAAGCAAACCAATAGAAATCCACAGGTGATTGCTTAAAAAATTAAAAAATAGGTACTTTGATGTTTTGGTTCAAATTAAGAGAAAAGACTGAGGGGATCAAAATTCATACGCTGGCACAGTTAATATTAGCCACAGCTTGATGCCACCACAGCCAAGTTATTGGAAAAACCCCCGACTAGTTTGGGAATACTCATACACATAAGCTGAAACATCCAAATTCATCAACCAAATCAACCTGTCTATGATATCAAGCAGTTATTAGCATTAAAACCATCCCTAAAACAATTTGGCTGCCCTGGATACGAAGAGGGATGCACCTAGCCCAAATATCCAGGATTTAATGATACAAGGCACTGTAAGGATTTAAACTTTGTTTTCATGTACACCCTGCAATTGTTTTTGTACTAAAACCGTATCTATATCATGCAATCTGCTCCTTGTGCAGTGTGGGGCCTCAAGGTCTGGTTTCAGCAAGTGTGAGAAAGGCAGCATTGGATTCTCATTAACATGAGATAATTCCAAGCTACTTTGTCCAACTACCTGAGGGGAACGAGTGGATGAAAAGAAGGAGGGCAGCATTAAAAAACAAGCAGCCACACAGAGAAAGAGAGACCAAGGGAGCAGAAGAGACAATTAAGAGATAACAGAGATAGAAGGGGTACAGCAGACAAACCTCAGAACAGGATTCATTCTTGAGACCTTGAGGGTTTCAGAGACTTCTCCCTGTGCATCTGAGTCCAACCCTCCTTTGACTCATTAAGCAGATTCTATCTACATTCATCTTTATGTTCACTTCCTGAGGTCACCATTTTAAATTCTTCTTTCAAAAGCATAACACCTCTAGAAGTCTTCACTCCACTACTTTCTACAGTCAGAGGGGATATCAAAAGAAAGCTCTGTGATCAACAAAGGCTAATTTCCCAACAAAACATAATCCTCTTCTACTTTTCCTCTGAGTTAATTTCTGTTCAAACTAAAACATTTCCTTTACATTCTCACTTCATGTCATAGACAGGACACCTGGTTAGTTGTTCTTGCAATTAAAAAGGCATCTGTATTTTTCTACCCCCAGTATTAGGTTTTTACCTTCTCACCCAGTCAAGGCTTCTCCTATTAGGTAAGAAACTCCTCAAAGCTCTAATGCTGCTCTTACTTTGAGCATCCATTGTGAAAGACATTTATGAGCTTTCCTGGGAGTTGCTAAGGTACTTAAGAGGTCTGGTGTCCACAGCAGCACTGAGCTCATAAGTCACTGGCACAGCTAGAGGAGAATGTGGAACATTAAGGGCTGTGGAGCTGAGCAAGGGAAGGCGGAGGGAGGGATAGGAGAGTGATGAAATGGAATGACATACATTGGCAAGAGCAGGAGACAGAAGGTGGAGAAAAAGTCTAAAGACTTGCCAGAAAGAAAAGATTTAAGACTGGGAGAAAAGCTGAACCAAGGTGGGAAAATCGTATGAATTTTCAACATCGCCCTTGGACAGCTCAGGATGATTTGGTCCTGGCCATTTGTCTCCCCACAAAACACTTCCTTTGTTGGCAACTCCACGTGCAAAGTGCAAAAGATATCCAAACCTCCAAGACTGTCTTAGAGAGGATTTAATGAGTGCTGCTTGCACATCACACCTGCCTGCCAGGGCTGAAAACTGAGCAAAGTCAAACATGTATCTCCCTCTGCATCTCATTTTCCTGGTTGCCAAGCTGGTGCCTGTCACACAACCAGCATGGTTACATCTACACCTTCCTTAACCCTGCTTGGGTTCTGTATGTTGAAAACACTACCAGGCAGAACTGACAGCAGGTCTGTGTTTACCCCAGAGACTGTTGTGAAAGCACCTAGAGATAAATAGGGATGTAGCTGACAGTCAGCCCTTCACGTCTAGACTTGAGAAAAAAACATCAGTGCCCCATGAGGTATGCAGAATGACAGAACTTTGTGTAAAGATCTAAAAAAGCCATCTTAATAAGTGTGAGAATTTGCTATATTTTCATGTAGAAACTGCCTTTGACATTTGACATGACAGCAAATGCTGCTCCAGTAAGATGGACAACAGGGCTATGCCTAATTAAAACAGGCAGAGGGAATGGAAAGGCAGAGAAAGAAAGTTATAGCACACTGGCACATCACTGCATCTTCCTGAAGAGATACTGAATAGGGATTAATGAGGAAAGAGAAAAATGAACCACATTTCCCTCAGCAATTATTTTTGCTGTGCTTCCAGCTGGAGACAAGCACAAGAAACCTGTACGAATGAAAGCACCTACAATGCTACTGAACATAGAATGACACCAGCCTGGGTCTGAATGACACCAGCTTTTCAAAATCACTTCCCACTTCTGCTGCAGACCAGAGAACACCTCAGCGCAACTCCAGAAACAAAACACATTGACCCTCAAGTTAAAAAATGGCCTAGGGAGGAGATGGGAAGGAGGAGGCAAGGTAAAGCTGGAAAGTTAATGGACTGATTCAGTTTATACCAGGTCTGGCTTAACATTGATGGTGCTCACTGCAGAACACTGAGGGCTTGGCTCCACGATCTATTATCCACAACTCCATCCCCTGCAGGGATGGGCCAGGTTCATTTCAAGCAGTTTCCAAACTGACTTTATTGAGACTCCACCTCTTCTCTCAGGAGGCTCACGGCAAAGCTTGATTTGACACAGAATCAGAGCCATGTCCTACTCTGCTGCCCTGCCCCCAGATCAGAAAAATAACAGATATTATGAGTGGAAACAGAGAAGCACTCTTGTAGGAATGCAAAAAAATATCCTTAATAATCTCTGCAGCCTTTTTGACTGAAGATTGTTCGACTCTTATGAGCAAATCCCTGCACATTTAATTTGGCATGTGTTCAAGAAGCCCCAGTTCTAGCAATACTAATGCTTCTCTCTTATCTATTTACTTCAACAGCTTTTTTTTCTGCAGTTCTTAAGTCTGGCACAATACTTCTCAGCCCTCAAAATATAACATAACGTTCATTCTCCTCCCTATTGCTTTGTAAACATTTTTTTTTCTCTAATACCAGTAATCAGAAAAGCACACATTTTGAGGCTTGGAGACACCTGCCTGCATTGGCTAATCTTCCCAGAGCTCCTCTGTGGATCTCAAAATCCTTCTTGCTAGGCAATTTGCTTCTTCCCACTCAGCACCATGGCTGACCCTCCCTTCTGGAGGGTCATACACCCCATTTTCTCATCACTGTTCTGAACACCCTCCTTAGCCCTGTGTGTGCATCATCCATCTGGTAAAGACCTTGTAATAGGAAAGGTCCTTTCTTTTTTTCCCAGCCTTTTCTGTCTACCCCTCCTTATTTTTATTTAATAAAAGGCATTTCTATACAACTAAAAATCCTTTTTAGTTAACTCCTTCCATTATAACACTACACGTGTATTGAAGATGTATCAGTTCATCAGGGCACCCAAACGCTTTGGCACAGAAACAACAGATTTGTAATAGTCTCTTTTAGATTATACATATTCTATTGACTATGTGTATTAAAGGAGCAATTTACATACAAAACTGGTGGCTGGATATTTATAGTTAAGACAATGGAGCTATGCAGAATATTCACAATGAAAATTTAAAATCCACTGAATTCAGACTCTGTTCTACTTTCATTTTGTAAAATCGATTGAGGCAAACCCAAAGTTTCTCTCTTTAATTCTCTTGCTACAAAATACAGCACATCCATACCTTTCTGCTTTTGGAGAGAAAAATGCTTCTGCATTTGAAATTGTGCATTTCAGATTAACTGTACTGTGCAGCTCAGTGTCTCGGCATAAATCCAAGTATTTCACAGAAGCCCTTGTGAGGAAGAATGGCCCAAAATGAGCACTAGTCCATGATCTCTACTTACATATAAATATGGATACACAGACTTATAGACACAAACACACAGATGAGTTATCAAGATGGGGAGACAGAATGTGTACATGATGCTGCAGAAAAAGGGCATGCTTAATTAAAGGATATCAGTAAAAGAACAACTCTAAATGTCTGAGAAATAGTCTGGCTTTGTGATGTGTCTGACATTGGAGAGGATTACAACATTTGATTGTAAAATCAAGAAAACTGGAAGTTATTAGGTGGAGATACATAGAATAGGATCAAAAAAACCCCCACCTTATCCTCAAATTCTTTTCATATGCTCATTTAGCAATCAACAAAGAGAAAAGCCTCTTATTAAAAATAAAGTTAACCAGTGATTGGTATTGCTAATATTTATGCATAAGAGGGAAATGAAGCATCCCAGTTACATTTTACAGGAAATCATAGAGAAAGAAAGCATCCACTCTGTGTTGCGAGTTTCCTTAAATACCAGCATTTGTTTCTAAGTAAAAAGACTCTGCAAAGCCAAGATCTGACATGCAGAAATCAGTTGTGGCTTGACAGTGTTCAGCACAGTATGACAACATATCAAGAGCTGCTTCCAACACCTTCTACTCCTGTTTTACTGTAGTTAGACACCTGCTTGCTGTTTATCCCCTCTTGGGGGCCAGAAGACCTCAGCCATTTTAACACCCCTGGAAGGGTGGGGAGGGCAGTGGCTGGGACAGGCACCAGAGCTCTCTCGCTTCACAACACACAGTGACCCAAACTCCTTCTGACAAAGGAAATCAATACGACAGTCGGAGACGTGCCCCGGCTTGGCACAGAATCTCAAATGAACAAAAGGCCTCCTCCTGCCTGAAGATCACCCCCTGAGCACTGTATCAAAGCTCACCTCATTTAATGCAAGCATCTGCAGAGGGTATTTTCCCCTCCAGGCCTTCCACGTCCTTCTCTAACATTTACTGTTTGAGATCAGTAGTCTATACAATTTATCGCACCTGTCAAGGCTAATTTATTCATGCGATCTGGCAGTAATCAAAAAGACTGAGATCGATGTGCCAGCAAACCCTGACATTTATTCATATTTTAAAGTCCTGTTTGACCTTGAACTGCAGCTAACTGGAGCTGAACTGTCAGCAGCTCTCCGAGGCTCGCGGGGTCTGGCAGACCGGCGCCTCTCGGCTAAAGGCACGATGTCAGGGCAGCAGACGCTCGGGCCAGGAGCAGGAGAGGCTGAGCCACAGACAGAGGGGTAGGGAATACAGCACCATTCACAGCTCAGTGTCCACAGACCCACCAGCCAGCCCAGCACATGCCTCAGCGCAGCTGATGCCTTAAGATTTTAGCTTTTATATTTTTTAAATCCTATACTACATCAGTGCCTAGCTCTAAACTCCATATAAAGTGTAGTCAATTGTCTTCACATTTTAGTTGGACAAAATAATCCCTCTGGGCCTATGATCCAAGGACACCTTACAGCCTCAGGCCCCAAAACTATAAACAAAAGTGAACTGGGGAAGGAGCAAACTGGGGGAATATGACTTCATTACCTGAAGCCATAATTGGAGGATTAACACCTGATACACAAATAGACCAAACTTATTTCTGTCTGAAAAGCTCGTGACCATCGTGCATCCTGGGTGTGGCCTCTGCAAAGCTTCTGGCTGCCCAGGGTGCATCTGTTGAAGGCCCTTGATAAATACCCATTTTATCCTCTTAACTCTGTCTAGCCTCTGTTCTAGGCAGCCATTCCAAGACATCACAGCTTGAGACTGCACACTGCTGCAGTACAAGTGTTCTGGAACCAATGGATTTCTTGATGAGGGGTAAGAAGGGTGAGGGAGGGGAGTGAAGAAGGAATATGATGTGTGTGTGCACAGGCAGGGTGCTGCCAGACTGGCCCCAAGGGCTGCTCTTGGCAAGCGAGACAGAAAATGACACCACGTCCCCTCCCTGGGGGATCAGGGACAGTGGTGGTGAGCTGGCCACAAAGATACATCAGAAACTCTGCAAGCCAGCAGGAACCTGCCAGCACAACGTGGCAATACCAGCTGGAAACAGGAAAAGGAAAAACAGATCTCAAGAGGATTGCTTTGAATGTGCTCTTGCACTCCTACTCAGACCCCAAATTTACAACTCGCTCACTCCTTCTAAGTCCATCAGCCTTGTCCTTCCTTCACTCAATCAGGCCCTAAAGGAACACAGGTATTTCAGATGCAGTTCTTAAAATACATGCAGGTGCTGTAACCTCCTGTAATCATTTCAGGTTTTGAATTCAGATCAATTAGTAGAGAAATACAATAAAGTTTGTTTTAAATAGTTTCAGCCTGGCTCTGCCATCAGATGAATCTCAGACATCCCATGAGGACATCTTTGGAGCCTTCTGCCTCAGTTTCCCCTTGGTTTAATGAAACCGAACTTATTTATCTGCTTCCTCAGAGCCTGCCAGGAATTACAGACAGGACCTGCTCCAAGGATATTGAATAATTTGCTTTTCTTCTGATAGGAAGATATTTGTGCAAATGACATTCTCGCACAGAGAGACACAGAGGAAATATAAATGGCATTTTAGGTAAAAATATGCAGCTACAGTTTTACTAAAACACGTGAATAGATTATTTTATCACAGTCAAAACACTTGACTATGTGATATGCAGTTGCACCCAAACCAGATTTTGCAAATGTATTTTGTTGCTTCTCTGGGTTCTCCTTGGCTGCGTTTCTCATGCTATAAATTCTGTATGTCATATTAAATATGATTTTTCAATGAGATCTGCTTTTTCTAAGGCTAGAATACAAATAGAAATGACAGTTATGTCATTTTGTGTTTGTTTTCCCTTTCTTTTAAATAGCTAACACCTTTCCATTATGTTGAAAGAAACTACCAATGGAAAGCAATTGGCATTTTGACCAATGCTTTTGTGCACATTAAATATATGTCTAACACTGCCACGAAATCTAATCTGATGTTCATGGAAGAGAAACAATGACATATGAGGATGCAGAGGGAATTTATCGATGTGAATCCAGACTGGCTGCAGCACGCAAGCAGTGAAACTACACACAGAGCTGTGTTACAATAAACATGCTAATAAAACATTTCAGCCAACCTGCTTCCCTATTTTTCCTGTGTAGAAAAAAACCGAAGTTTAAGAGCATCTTGAAATTTTGTGGCTATAAGTATTTTAATGAAGGTTTTTTGTTTTGTTTTTCTGTCTGTACTTAGCCAGGTAAGGATCTGGTTCCCTGTTCCATGCCACGTCTCACTCCTCTGGGAGCTCTTTGGGAGGGAAGCACCCACTGCACTTCTCACTGCTGCCTGATCTGCTGCTGCCTTCTACAGAAAATGCTTTTTCAAGCCCAGTGTTAAGCTGCCTTTTGTCCATGTGTTACACACAATGCAGATAATGATAAATTTGGCACAAGGAATGGACCTTTATCCAACAACACAGCTACATGCGTTATTCCTCGCCTGCTCCTGTGCTCAGCTCAGAGGTACCTGTCACCCAGGTCAGCTCAACATGCTCTGCCTTATTCAGGTGACACGAGTGCAAGGATGATAATTATTAGTCAGTTAGAGGTTTCTTTTGCAGATCAAAAAAAGTACAGTAAAAAATTGCCGTATTACCACGTAAAGTCTTGCGGGCAGAATTAAAACAAAGCCCAGCAAACCTAGACCCAGAACTCTTCACCTCCAAACCCACAACTCTCAAAGATCAGCTCTGTTACCCCTCACGCTCCCATGACAAAAAAGCTTCCACTTGCCAGTAGTGATGACTTATATGGTTAACATCACAAATAATGGTGACCTGAACACTCCTGCAAGGGTAACAGCTCAGCTGTACATTTCAACACCTACAACCCCACCTCCAGACCTGCACTCAAGCCTGGAGGAGCTTGAGGGCAGCCCTAAGGCTGAAAAGCACTTTTCCAAATGAGGCCATTTACCTGGAGGTACCTGGGGAAACCAACACAACCTCACATCAGCCCTGGCCACTGCCAAGGGAAACAGTTTGGATTTTAACCCACACACCCATTGGCTGCTCTTCCAGAGCTTACCCAGGCTGCTGGTCTGCTTGGAGATAACCACACAGGACACTGCTCCAAGCCAAATCTTTGCTCCAACTGCAGAAACCTGGGCTGAAAGGACTCCTCCCATCTTAAGAGCCCATTTATATTTCCTAGAGATTCCTGATTAAACCTCTCGTCCCCAAAAAATACGAGACAGTACTGGGCAGCTACTCAAAAAGTCAATTAGGAAAGGGGCAGCCCCTCCCTGGGAACAGCTGGTATCCTGGATCACTTTCACATCTTGGTTTTGGTTTTTTTTTTCATGGAAAAAGGATGCTTTCCACAGAACTGTTTTTTCATTTTTTTTAAGACTTCTGAGAGAGATTCAAAATGGTACCAGAAAAACTCAAAGAAATCTTCTGCCAGGTGTGCTGGGACCAAGCTAAAGACTGACAGTTGGGCACCTCTGGGTACAAAACAGCCCAAGCCAGGCTTCCAGTAATCAGCATCAAAATTTAGAGGTCTGCAGACCATTTGGAGTTCTGGACGAGCAGTTATTTTGCAACACAGAATATGTTGTATCAGAAAGTTTCTGAACAGCTGTAGCTCATCTCTAGTGTTTGGTTCAGACTCATCATTAGGCAAGTGAAACCTATTTCAATCTCAACACAATTAACACACTCCTCTTCATTTTCCCCCTCTCTCTCTCATTCATTTCACACTTGCCTCTGAAGAGAAATGCGTGTTAGATTTAGATCAAACCTGCAGGAAAGAGGCTGAGAAGAAAGTGACAAAGACTAAGGAAGCATTTTCTTTCCTCAGTTCTTTTGCTGTTGATCTCTTTCTGAAATTTCCAGCCCTGTGCTTTGATAGTGTCCTGGTACATGAAAGAGTTTGTAACATAAAATGTTACACTCCATGGAGCATGATGTGATATTGGAGCCAAATGGCCAGATGCTCTTTTCTGAGCTATTTCCAATGCTCCCAATTCAGAGAGTGTTTTTAAGGGTTCTCACAAGCTCCAGTCCTGTAGTGTGCTGGCAATTTCATGCTAGAGCACCACTGTGCTGTGTTCTGATGAAACCATTGTTTTCATGCTAGGTTAAAGTTATCCTCAATTTAATAAAAGGAAAAATAATGAAGAAAATAAGAAAGAAAAGAGAACAGTGTAGTTCAGAGAAATTACAGGCAGGTAGGGGTCTCCAAAACCAGGATCATACATCCCATTAAAAGTACAATTAAGACTATATTGATAATCTGGTCAGAGAAAAACCTGAATATTCTTGACTTTATCAGAACAGGCCCAGGGCCACATTTTAGCTGCTTGGCTTTGCTTTACACTGTCTGCCCACCCTGTTCTTTCATGTGGGGAAGACCCCTTACAGGGGAAGCCCTCTGGTTTGAAATGTGGCTGAGGTCAGACATCTGAACCCTGTTCTCACTGCTGGTTATCACTGGGATCAGCCTGTCCTCGTCTGCTTTCCCACCACTTTCCTGTTGGCTGGCAGCCCTGGATCAGTTTTGGGGCGGGGATCTGACCTCAGAGCTGGGGTCAGAGTCCCTGGGAGCGCTGACAGCTCCCTCCCAGTTGCTAACACAGTAATTGCCCTCTGCAGCCCATGGAATTGGCCACTGCACACTTGGGCCACGGGCAACCAGCACTGGTGGCGGCTCTGGGTGGTTGTGGACGCTCCAGGGTTCAGCAGGCTGGGATTTAACACCTGCAGGAGCTCCTTCACTCGCCATGAAGTCTCCTTTTCCAGACAGAATGCATCGCTGCTGCACACAGATCCCAGCCCAGTCTCATCCTGCCTCAATCTGTGCAGCTCCAGTGGAATCAGGAGATGCTGAACCCCTGGATGTGCTGAGGGCCTGGCTCATCACTTGTGCACATCACCACAGAACCAACTCCAATCCCTGCTCTGAAGAGGGAGCTGTGAATTAATGTAATCCAGGCACCACCACTTCAATCCTGTCCTCATTTCCTAATGCTTGCCTCTACAAGCTTAACATTCTTCTACCTTAGGAAATATCTATAAAACTGCTAAATTAAACTGGAGATGGAGAAAGGGGACACCTTCACTTACACACATTATCTGGAGGGTGAAACCTGGGAGATTTATCACCGAGATCTTTGCAGCCTAAGCACTGGGGCAACTTCCAATAACAGCAGATTACATCACTTACTGGGATTTTGCTTAGGCAGTGTAGAACTGCTCAGAAACATTTTAATAGCATTTAACTTCATGCTGAAAATGCTGATTTATTGCACTCCAGTGTGAATAGGCATGTCTAAGGAGAGAGCACACTACTTTTTCACACGTCAGCAGCTGTGGGGTTTTGTTAACATCATTTAAGTGATTAAACGTCTTTGAACTAAAAGGCTTTAAGACTTTTAAGTCAAAACTGAATTAATTTATACTAAAAATTACAGCTTAGGAAAGATCAGAATAAAAATGAAGTATTTTCAGATTCACCATAATAAGACACTGATTAACCTCTATTTTTGTACAAATTTCACTTGTATTTTGCCACAGCATGTGTGGAAAAATGCTGGAATCTTGAGTAACTCACCAGAACTGACTTTCTATTTAGCTCTAAGACTAGGGACCTGGCCTCATGAATCACACAGAGCAAAAAGCATTGTCCAGAATTCAGAATTAAAGTTTGCTATACATAAACCTTGTGACATTTTTATTACAGCATACCAGTCTGGAATCTGCATTTAAAACACTGACTGCTCAAAGGAATCTAAATCTCTTTAGCTAAAGGTAATAAAATGAGGTCAAAAATTCACTACTCAACAATCTACCATTAGCTTTTCTGCTCAGAAAAAAAAATGTAGTTCATCTATTTTTAAAGAAAGTAAAATCAGGGCATATAACATAAGTTTGGAAAGTATAATGATTTGCTTGTGTATGGAAGTCCATTAGGTAATGAGCTTCATTTCCTCCTAAAGAGGTTTTGGTGCATCTGCATAATGATTTTTTACAGTACACACAGTACTTGTGTAAGCCAGAGGTGGGATTGCATTTCTGTTCACATACGCCATGGTTTCAGCTTGGCCTCCATCACCAACTACATCACAACACCAGAGAGCACACAGGGTCTCAGCTGGATCCTGGCTGGGTCAGTCCTTTTCAATCCTGAGGAGCTCTGTGTTCCCAGCCACATCTCACTGACAGTGGCCACAGAACTGGTCCAAGTTCCCTGGGACACACCTGCTGCTGCTGGCACAGTGCTACTGAGAATAAAGCACTCTGATGCTGGCCATAAAAGAAAAGGAGTTTTACTTGCAGTTATCAATGCGGCAACATTTTTTTTTTAAATTTAATTTGTTTGGATTCTTAATGGTGGAAGCAGAGATTAATTTCAGCTAGAGCACCCTTTAAAATAAATGCTTGATCTCTTCCCACTCACCATTACAGCTGATGGGCAGAAAGTAAAAAGAACAGCAATTCATTCAGCTTATCACTGGAGCACCAGAGGAAGCGAGGGATCCTTAGTGCAATGATTAATGACTCACTATAAAAAGATGCATCATAAACTGCTTGTATTAGGTTAAATCATAAACTAGGCTTTTAATGTTTATATGATCCACTTCTAAATAACTAAGATTGTCTGTAGCTCCCACCAGGAATGGAACTCACATGACACTGGAAAAACACTCAGTTCCTCACAGGGTCATAATTTGGGACCCTTACCTAGAGGGATCCCCGTCTCCCTCCACATTCAGGCACTGCTTGAGTTTCTCTTCCTATTGGGACATCTCTCTGTACTACAGTCAGAGAGACCATTTGATGTTGAGGAGCAGCAAAGATGATCTACCCTGAATTTAGAGTGTCTTCTTCAGCCTGTGCTCATGAAGGGCAACTCATCCACAGAGGAGTCAGCCAAGACTGGATGCTGTCATTTCCTGTGTTTAGGTGCTAATAACAACTCCCATCAGCTTCAGGAGCTGGTTGGAGAACAGTGAGAGAATAGCACCATTTGTCCTAACAGAATTCCCCCAAAGTATCAAACTGTCACCTTTAAAAAACACAGTACAAGGTGACATTATGTAAGTGTCCATCTATTTCCTTACTATCACAAGCCTGCAAATGTGTCCATCTCCCTTTTATTTCCCAGAACAGCTGGTGCTTTTCCTCAACCAAACCAGAATCTCCCTCTCTTGGCAAACAGACATTGGCTTCAGTGAAAAGTCACCCCATCAGGAGAATGTTGCAGCTCTAAACACTGTGAAGTTTACCCAAAAAATAATAAGAGTTTAAAAAAGAGCTTCAGAGCCCTAAATATTTTCAGTAGGCATAGTGGGCAGCCCCAGTCTGTTGCTGCACTGCTTACACAGTACAGAAAATCACTTCAGTTAATCATTTAAATATTTCCATCCATGGAATTTAGAAAAGGGTAAAGGCAACCCAAGATCATGTTTTTTTAATAAACAATAGATTTTATGGGAATTAGCTGGGTTATCAAACAGTATCCTCCCAAATCAGCTCATTAGTTTCACTGAGTTTCCCTATTCACTTTATTAAAACAATTTAAACAAGGGTTCACTAAATGCAATGTAATCTATTTCAGACACTCCAAGCTTAATCCCCTTTCTCTTAGCAGTAACATGATAACAGTTTGCAAAAAGGTTAAAAAGGATTATTGTAACAGCTATTTCATATAGGGGCTGTTTTCAGCCAAGCATGTGCCACCACTTTCCCCACATTTTACTATTTAATATTATATAATAATTTTTCTTCTTTACTTATTCATTCATTCCTTTATTCCTTCCTTTTTCTATCTTTCATTGCTTCACACAAGCAGTCACACATGGTCAACAGCATCCCTCTGGGATGCACCAAATATCCCTGCATGGGTCACTGCACCAGGCCTTAGGAAAGAAGTGATTTTTTTTGCTATTTACTTGGAGTTTCTGGAGTTAAAAAACCCAACTTGGTAAATTCACAGTGGTTTTATAAATAGCTTAGAGAGAAGGGAGAAAGTTCCTGTGCATTTTCACGCTGTTTGTTTCTGACAGCTCTGAAAGACACACAGGAGGGGATCACACATAGGATTTGCAAATTAGGAGGCAGACACTGGGTATTACTTACCATGATGGATCCAGGCTGGAAACACAGAGAAACAGACCTGTGCTACAGACACACAGCTTATTTCACAACAAACTCATACTCTTGTGCTTTCATAAAACCTTTTCCAAACAGCAGGGTTAGCTTTTCTTATAGGGGAAAAAAACCCAACCAAAACCCAACCAAAATAAAACCCAAAGAAAGAGAAGTGGTTTCTAGATCCAAGGCTTCTGCGGGCTTTTAACAGGTTCCCTATCCCTGAAAATCCGTCCTCACTCACCTCAAATCCTCGCCTCTTCAAGAAAGTGCCATTTCATAATCCTATTAAAACCTTTGCCTCTGTTTACCAGGAGCCCTAATCGTACTCAGCAAGCTCTCCTGGTCTAAGGAAGAGCGACAGCTTTCAGATTTCTTAGGAGGCTTATTCATCAACCACGCCAGAGTTTTGCCAGAGTGTTCAATCTATTCTGGGAGCAGCCATGTGGAAAAAGTTTCAAACAGCTCAAAGCCCTGCACAATGATAAAGGAAAGCTCACACAATCCTGGTAATAGCCTGACCCTCTTAAGGAAAATTGGATGATTTGTGGTAGCAGTTTTTCTGTCCCCTATGTGAATTCTGAACCTTCAAGTATAAGCAGTGTATTCACACAGTCCCATTACAAACCCCATCCCTCTTGCAATGCTGGAATAACAAATGCACACCCATATGTGAAAATAAACTCTTGCTGCAGTGACCTTCCTCCTCAGTCCAATGGTGTGAAGGAGTTTGTAGCCATTTTACAAAAAAAAAAAAAAAAAGAGCCAGATAAAGAATGGACTAATTTGACATTCAATGTTTCACCATGAGCTGAATGTATGCTTTAATGAGCACATTACATGCACCAGGGACATGTTACTGGGAAGCAGGGGATAAAGAGTAAAGGGAAAATAATTAAACAGTCAGCTTTATAATGAGGAAACTCTGTTCATGCAACATTAAGTGGCCTAATTTCCAAATGCTAAGCAAAGACATGTTCCTTGGGCTTCAGGAGGACTTGCTAGCAAGCACCACCTTGAAAACAAGGGCAAGGGATCACAGGTATCAAACCTCCTTTAGGTCCAGGCCACAGGGACTGATGCTGTTCCAAAGTCATCGGTCCACACTTCACACTGACCTGTCCAACAGGATTGAATACCCGCCCCTGTAGTTCTTATTCTATAAGGAGAATCCTTAGAGTTGTAAAATATCACAGAATTTGTAATATGTGTATGATGAGCATTACAACTGACTTCTCCCAGCCTGGCCTTAGTTTTCTGTAGGTACTGCACCTGTTAGACCACAAATGCACAACCTCAGCTAAGGGCAATGAGCACATGGAGACTTAGAGTGGTTGTTTGCACAAGGAAAGATACTGGGAAGGGGGAAAACCTTTCTCATTGGCTTCAGACACTGAGAGGATGAACCAATAAAGCATATTCCTGACTGTTATCAGCTCTCTCAAGGCCTGTAAGGCCAGGAACATTCATTTACTGTCACTGCCAGCGAGTGTTGCAGCATCAATTACCAGCATAATGCCCATCAGTCAGACAGCAACTCTGCTGGGCCCCGACTCCCCAGCGCTCTTTGCACATGGACACTGCACAAGGTCCCTTCTTTGTTACTCACTCTCATGCCTAATTCGATGTTTTCTCCTCCATAGACCTCCATGCCGGGGTCAAGCAGGCCAATCTCACCAAAATACTCTCGGTCCACCACAAAAGAGCATCCGATCATGGCTGGTGTCCTGCACGGAGAGATTCAAGCAAAAAATTAAGCCATTGATTAGGTATTATAGACCCCACCCCACAACAAATTTACACAGACTAAACAGTTGTTAGTCTTTAAGTTCACATTCTAAATTTACTTATTAGTGTTAATCACATAGCATTTTGTGTATGCAGGAAATTCCAGTACTTCTCTATTTGGTGTTATTTGGTAATTTCTGAAGACTTTCTGTTGAATCATTCTCTAGTCAGAAGTGTCTCAGAGCTCTACAAAAACCACACAGGGTCCTGGATACTCCTGGCTGGGCACTTCCATCCTCTGTTGATGCATATATTTATACACCAGGATCTTTGCATTTATCAATTCAAGTTATTTGATAAAATGCATCTTCCTGATTCTATTTCCAAGATCCAAGCCTGGAAACAGATTTGCATAAAAAAGCGGAGAGCTCTCCTGTACACAGGATGAGACATACCCTATATACATCTTGATTTCACATCTTGTACCACTGAAAAGCATATCTAAGACTAACAAGGAATAAATTTGGTCTAGGAAATAAAATAAAAGAAGGACACAACCAAGGTAAGGAAATTCAGTACCTTTGCAATAAAATAAGCATTGTAAGGAATAGTTCAGGTATATTTTTTAAGTTTTAGCCATCATAAAAGAGGGAAGGAGATAGGGGGAGGAAACACACACCACTTTCTTCATTTTCCTTTTCATGTGTTTAAAACTAAACACAGGCTTCACTGGATCAAGGTATCACTGCTTTGCAAAACTGAGATGCTAGTTTGGGTTCAGACTCCTCCTTCCCAACCCTGCCTCCCCCACAAAATTCCTCAGGAGGCAGCTCCTTACAGCAGTAGGATGCTCCCATGAGGACGTCTCCTCCCTTTCTAATGAGCAGTGGCACTGCCAGGCTTTGTAGACCACTCTCAGGTGCTGGAATCTCTCTCTCTGGGGGATGGATTTCTGCAGCTGTAGGCTCTGTCCATTAAAACACTGAGCTGTTAATTGAATGGGGGTGGGAAATACATTTTAGATGCAGCTACATAATCATCGCTCACAAAGGAATGCCACTGAGGACTGTCTTTGCAACTCCCTCTCTCCCTTCTAGGGTTTCTTTTTTCTCATTATATATATTCACATAAAGACTTCCCAAGCCTTCACAGCTTTTTCAGGAAAAAAAAATGTTTTCAGGAGTGAGAAACAACAGCAGAACAATGACAGAAGGAACCACATCCAGCTTTTATAATTTTATACTGGAGTATAGTGTTGCACTGACATACCGCAAACACTTTTTCAAAAAACCTGCTTGAAAAAAGCTCAAGGCCCTCACTTAGCAGTAGAACTGGGTTTTTCCAATACCTGAAATACTCCAGTACATCCACCACTTTTAGTGGAGTGCAGCAGATTTATCTTGAAAGCTAGAAATAGCCACAGGAGCAAAAGCAGGAGTGTTATCACCTCTTACCCGCTGCTCACTGCCCAAGGGGCAGCACATGAGAAGGTGAGTGCCCTCAGCACTTCCCAGCTTCAGAGCACAACATATTAACCTGCTTTATATAAAACATACATAAACCTTTTCCTTTAATCATGCACTCTCTAGTAAAACAGAGACACTTCTAGAAGGAGAAAACAATTAGGAGTGTACTATTTTTTACCAACACCTCAAAGGTGTTGTGAAACTTAATTGATCTGTGGAATATTCTTTGACACAATGGAGGATGCTATAAGCATTAATTATAATCACCAACAGCACTCAAAGGATAATGTGGGAAACACAGCAAAATGGGTTTTGCAGCTAAAAGCTTAAAATGCAGCCTAGAATTGTATTGATTCTGCACTGGAGAAAGATACAGCGCAGTCAGTTTGGGGGAATTACCTGAGAGCACTGCTGCAGCAAGGGAGACATGAGGGAAACCTTGCTCTGGGCAATGCCCTGGGAAAGGGAGGAAGCACAGAGAGGTTCCTGGTGGTGAACTCTCCCTCCCTCCCTGCCTGTGGCAGCAGGAACAGAGCCCTGTGTGGGGAGGGCAGTGCCTGCCTCGGGATGGGGCACAGGGAGCAGAGCTGCCCAGGGAAGAAAGGCATTTGCTGCAGGGCTGAGTCAGGACTATTTTGTGTCAGTGAGATCAGCACAGCTCTGTTGGTAAAATTCCAGCAGGTGCTGACACCCATTTCTCCAGCCAGGTGCATCCCCCTCCTTCCCATTACTGAAGGGAGATGCCTAGGGGGCTTCATCAAGAGCCAGTGATGGAGAAAGGGATGGGGACTAAAACTAAGTCAGTCTTCCTCTGCCTTATGCATCTTTCTCTCCCACCTTAAGGTCAGCATACATTTATATATATTTATGTATATATATTTATATATACATATGTGCACAATGCAATCAGGTCACATTTGAAACAGTTTCCTGAGCAGCTAACTGCAATTCCTAGGAAAACTGACAAACCCTCACAATAAATAGATGAATTTAAACACAAACAGAACCATAAATAAATATATAAGGGTAAATGTACATATACAGGCATAAGGAGAGAGACAAGGAGTTTCAAATGACACATCACACATCGTATCTCTGAGTGTTCCATCTTCCCAGCAGGATGTTTCTTTGATTCAGGTTCCTCAGCAGCACCTCAGCCCTGGTCTGACATGTAAGTGGGGAAACCTGCATGGTACCTGCATAAGTATTTCTGTTTTTCTTACAAGTCATATCTTCTGCAAGAAAGAGTCACACCAGGCCCTAAGAACAGAACTCGAGTACAGATTTGCTGCTCAGGAGATACAAGGAAAAAAATGACAAGATGACAAGCTAATGCTTATCTAGAAAGGCAGAGCAAGTATGTAAGTAGAATAATTCTCTGATGCCCTATGGAAGTAAATTTCCTGTAACAGGCAGGACACCCATCAGAACCTGGACAAATCAAAGTGAAACTGCTCTGTTACAGGCTCCTATGAACCAGAAAATGAAAAGATGGCTCTAAGCAGTCAATAAGCACTCACCAGTTTTATTATTACATGGCAGCATGGTTTATCATGAAAGACTTTACCTCCTAAGCTCAGGTACACAGGTGGATTTCTTTCCAAGCAGTGAGGGCCCAGATTGGCTTCATCAGTATTGTTATTGCACACCAGCACGGGGCCTGACTTGCACATGAGATGAGCACACACACCCCCAGTTAGAGGAAGCAGCACAAAACACTTCACTGGGGGTACATCAAACTCTAATTTATGTCCATGAGCAAGGCACTGGCGCTTTCTGGAGCGGCTGAGGCAGTGCATGTACACACACATCCCCACTGGTACCAAGCTATGGCATATTAAAGCAGTAAGTGAGAACATATGCAACAATGAAATGCACCACTGCTGCTAAAGGAAGATAAAATGGAAAGCTGTGCAGTGCTTGGCTGGGTGAGGCTGACTAATGACTCTAATGTTGGTGGCTGCTGATCAAGAAATCAAATGCAGAGCAGTCTATCATCATGATCACGGCAGGTGAGGGAGGATGAGTCAGAGCTAGAGCTCAGAATACCAGAAACCTTCCTTGCTGTTCCAAAACCCAGAAAAAAACATACAGCATGCATTAAAAAACCCAGCTTGTTTCAATGCATAGTCAAATTCATTAGAAGCCCTCTGAAACAGGATCCTTTGTTACACAGTTTGCTGCCAGATGATAAGGACGTTTTGGGGCAGCGTGCTCACAGGAACACAAATGGAAAATGACGTGATGGACAGAGCGTGTCAAAATAACAATCCTCATTTAAATCTTCACATTACAGAGATCTTACATTTCAAATGTCAAACACGTAAAATGGATTGCCTGCAGAAGCCAACTCGGGCAACATCAATTGTTCTGAAGTTCAGAGTATTAACATGGGGGGAAAAAAAGAACCAACTTTAAAGTGCATCAGAAATCTTTACAAAATCTGACACTTTGTTCTTGCTATTTCTTTACCTTTGTTAGCACTTCAAGGCCGTGTCCCCTTTGTCGCTTAGCTCACAACAGCTGATGTGACATTTTATGGTGCACACTTGACAAAACTGCCCATGAATGACCCACTGGCGTGAGGGACAGATCCTGCTCTTTCCCAGTAAGGCTCAGTAGAGTCACCCCACTGTCAGTGTGCAAGAAATTGGAGGATCAGGCTTCAAATAGAAAAATTCTTAGGAAAGAAGCACATCTGTTGTGTAGCCCCAGAAGAAAACAGGAATTTGACTCTGCTTTCCAAATGCCTCACCCAATTCTGCACACGGATGATATTTATTCACACAGTGCAAACATGAGAAATGCCAGGGCTCTGATCCTCGCTGATAGCAGGGTACACATGTTCTTTAATGCTGAAAATCTCTAATCCCTTTGGAGATTTGGCAGGAAGTATTCAGCTACACCAACCACAAAACCAGTCACAGGGTTATTTGTTACCAGACTTTTCTTTCACCAGACTCACAGAGAGGCAAAAACCAAACTCACTGCTTGCTGGAAAGTGCCAAACAAAGCCTTAAGAGGGACAGTGGTAACAAGGAATAAATGAACTTGCAGTTTTCATGCTGATGAGCAGCTTTGCAATCTTACGAATGCACTGGACAGACACATGGATTCAAACACCATCCAAGTGCACCCCTTTCTATGTCTTGCAAAGTGGACTGAAACAGGAGTCATGGTTGCAATATGTGATTTGGAAAGCTGGTTACAAAACCAAAACCTGTACCAAACCAAGAGCCACAGCTGAGATTTTTTTAAAACTTTGCTCACAAGCCTGACTGCCTTCCTTTTGAAAATACACTTTAAATATTCCACACCTACCATGTTCCCACCATGAGTGCTTTCAAATCTCAATCCTAAGGGCAGGCTTCCTGATTGTTTTCATCAGTAACACTCACACAATCACTCTTTCCATTACCATAATTACACTGGCATATCACTTAAAAGCCACAAAACTGCATTATATTTCCACAGGCAGGAACAACACAACATCCAAGTGCTTTAGCAAATCCATCCAGGTGCTACAGCTTCAGAAGCCCCTCAGCACGCAGTGCAGTGTGGCCAGCAAGTGCATGCTCTGCTCTCCTAAATCCCTGCCTTCAAAGAACTTGTGCCCAGGGAGACACAGAAGTGTTCATGGTTCCATGTGCATGTCTCTGCATTTAGGGCATGGAATTGTTAATTTCCAGAAGAGATGCTCAGGCAGTTGCAGTGTGTCAGTGCTCCTGACATTTGCCAGCAAGGGTTGGGTGTTCTCCTCCTTCTGCTGCCTGTCTCATCTGTCTCTGAGCAGTTTATGCACTGCTGAATTGGAGGGTTTCTTCATTCAGGTTCAGAATAAAACGCTGCTCTTGGGAGCCAGCTACTCATGTGCATCAGATTTTAACACAGCTCAGTGCTTGAGTTTGGACTTGTTCACTTCTGTGTCAGTCCAGCTCAGTGCCAGGACGACACCAGCATGAGCCTGAACGTAAATCTGAGGGAAGTCCATGGTAAATCAGGCCCTTTATTGCTGAGGTTTAACCTCTTAGCTCAGTCTTATCTGTTATGTGATCATTGTCTCCAGAACAGAAGATACTGAAATACTGGAGCAATCCATGGGAAAATTACTACAATGATTTCACATATAAATTGTGAGTCATGAAGTGTGCAAAACCTTTCAGGAATGAAAGCTCTGGATGATTAATTTTCCGTTATCAATACACTTTCTCAGGGCTGAGTGAAACAGGTATAAAACAACCGCACTTTTAAAACAATGTGAGGCGAGCAGGGCATGTTATCCAGGAAAACTGATTTCCTAAGTAATTACTTCCCTGCTTATTGAGGTTTCAAGCCAAGCAAAAGGTCAGTAATGATGGACTGTGCTGTCCTGTAGTAAATAAGGTTAATATTACTGTATAGCTCTGTTTTGCAGTCACAGGGCATGAGAATGAACCTGAGTACAATTTGCAACTCTTGCTCAAATACAGATTAAAATATTACTCTGCACGAGGGAAGAATCCTGCGAGGTGGAACCATCCCTCTGATCACTCAGACATGTGATCCGTGTGTCAGTATCTTTTCACTTCCAAAAGATCATGGGCATTTTTTTCAGGTGGGTGTGTTGTTTGAAATGCCTGGATCAACTTTTCAGGACCCCTTGAGCTTTGCACTGGAAGGGAAGAACTTCAGCTCCTCTGCCAGAGCCCACACAGGGACCATACAGTAGAGCTTTAGCTTACTTTAAAATGAAGCTGATATACATGAAAATGAAGATGACTTTAAGCTGGTAATTTGTGTCCTTCTTAAGAAGTCTTAAAAATAAGAGCATCCTGAAGTGCATACTTAGGCTTCAAATTTTTTAGCATTTATTTCTAGAGTTGGTAACCGCAGTATCCTTAACCCAGCACAATATGTCCCAGAGGAGCTGTTAGACAAGCATCTGCACTGGAGATGAAAGGCTAGGAGCTGTGAATTTTCAAATGGAGAGGAGAGAAAGCCCTTTTCACATCAGTTCCAGTTTTCCCACTGTAACAATTCTCAGAAACACCTTCACAATTCCTGTAACAGCATTTTCTCAGAGAATTCCATTTGTGTAATGCAAAATGTTCTCTTATAGAGAAAAGTAAATTGACACACTGACTACACAGTCTGGCATGGATACATTTTAAAATGCAACCAGTAGGAAAACTCTGAAAAAAAAAAAAAAGAAAAAAAAGAGCAACTCTCAAACACAGCTCCTAGTGCTGCTCCTGGGAAGCTCTGGTTTGGACTGATGGCCAAGACTGCTGCCATCAGTCAGAACAGGAGTGAAACCAGCCTCTTTGTAATCACACTCACAATACCATTGTTTCTTATACACACAATAGGCCAGAGTCCACTGGAAAATAAAATGCTAGATGAAAAGGATCCTGCTATCCTACTAAGAGTCAGAAAATGTGCTTGAAACACACACTCAGAGCCAGAGTACTTGTGTGTATTGTGGGCCAGCTCTGAAAGGCAGCACACACATCCACAGCTTTTGTAGAGCCGTCGGTTTTCTCCAGTCTCATTTTGTTATTCCTGCACAAAGCCTGCAGCCTCGTTCACCTAAATTCCCCCTCGGCAGACAGCCGAGACAGAAACATCACTCAGCCCAAAGTGACAGCACAGGGGAGATTTACCTGATGGGAGCTGACTCATCCCCTTTATCGAGCCAGTCCTGTGGTGGGATTATGTACATGCACCAGAGCCCCCAGTTGTAGCCGTGGGCTGCGTTGGCGTATTGCTGCACTTCAAAAGTGTTGTACTTGATGTTGTCAATGGCGGGCAGGATGATCCGCTTGCGATCCTCCTTGATCCGGGTAAGCGCAGGTTCCACCCTGAGAGCAATGGAAACAGCACAATGGTTTACAGCCATCCAGTAATCCCAGTCCTGCTTTGCAGCCTGGTAAAATGAGGTTCTCCAATCCAGTGAGATGGAAAAACCAGAGGAGGGCCAGGGGACGGATCGCAGCCACGTGCTGTGGGACTGCAGCTGCTGTGGGATGCTGCACACAGCACCTGCACAGGAACTGTCAGCTCTGTGAAGCTGTGCCAGAGCCTAAAAACACACATTTCAACCAAACACTTATTCTGAGGCCTGGAGACTGTTAAGTCATTTCACAATGGACAAATGTTGAGAGACACCATCACCAGCAGCATCGAAATGGTTTCCTACTGGCTGCACCACCAGGATTCCTGGTAGCAATTAAATACTGGCTAACATGGCCCGAAGAACTAAACACACACCAGGGGCTGCGAGAATCTGAAGGTTACTTAAAGGTTTTAATCCTGTTTCCCAAGACTGACCCCATCACATCTAGTTTGAATGACAAACGTGGCTGCATTATGCCTTCTAAAACCTCTTTGGTGATGAGAAGATTTCAGGTGCCAGATGGTGCAAAAGCAGCAAACTGCAGGAAATGTTCCATCATTTCAAAAGGCTTTAAAACATCAATGTGCTTTCCACAGAAGCTACATCCCAAAAGGAAAGTAAAAAGCTTCAGTGCAAACAGTCATTTCTGACCAAGGTAGTCTGAGTTTGCTGTGAATTTAAAGAGAAACTGATCCAAAGAGGTAGCAGACTTACATAAGGGTGGAAATCGTTCCTCAAAGCAGTATTAGAAAGAGCCACTGGTTCACTCCTTTTTAAGTATGTTTCCCCTTGAAATGTGCTTTGAAGATTTTGCAGAGCTCTCACATGGATCTTTAAGGGAATGGTGGTTTGCTGAGACTCACAGAGGTAGCAGGATTTGAACACTGATCTTTTCTCACTTTTCTTTTGCTGTTGGTCAGCTGAAGGCAATTGCTCCTTCGTGGTTTCAAGTTTGTTACCTCAGATTTTGTTTGTTATATTCAGTTTTATTACCACAATTTTTCTTCTGTAGACCAACAGAAGATACTGTACATGGTTCAGACTCTCAATTCATATGAGTTTTAGGCCACATTTGTGCACCCCCACAGAGCCAATGTGACCTACCAGCCCTGGACACGCCACTTCCACTATTAGTATGAGATTATATTTATGAGATTAAGTGTTTTAAAAATCAATAGTTAGGTAGCAGAAAAACTCTCGCAAATCCAATAAAGCAGGGCCAAATGCAGAAAAGCTGAATCTGTTTTGTTCTTTCCATCATGTTATCTCTGCTGATCAGCAGAAGAAGAAAATACAGAACGATGGACAAACCAGCCAAACCCCCTCTGCCACCACTAATCTGGTGACTCCATGCACAGACACAGTGGCCCTTGGGCATAAAGCTCTCCTACTGCCTTCTAGACTCTGAAACAAAGGATTTCAAAACATCACACAGCAGGTACAGGTGACACTAATTGTTTGCCTGACTCCCATGGCATGAACAAATTTATTATGTTCGGGTCTGATTTTCAGATCTGCCCTGCAAAGCAGGAATGCTGCTTGCATGCCTTCTGAAGCAGAAATCTGTAAATGGGTTTCCTTTGTAAGAATCGAACTCTGTCATTCACTACTCTCTGATTCAGGAAACAGGTCTTTGACAGACAAGGAAAGACTGGGAGTTTTCCAGGCTGCTTTTATCTCTCTTGGTGGGAATTCTTTGGTCCTCAAGCCCTGAATTAATGGCATGTTTATGTTGATAGAAAGCAAGACTGTTTAACCATCATACTCAAAACTATCCTGGACGTTCCATGTCCCTTCTACAGCTCCTCCTCGGGTGCTCATTTTTCAAATATTTTACTTTGTAGGGTAGATTGGGACTGTGTAATGGAAAAGCTGAAAGAAGATAGGGAATTCTTCTCCCTTAATGTCAGATACCTGCAATGGACCCCCGACATGCATGGTAATTGCCTCAAACTTTCATTCTCAGCAGAGAGATGCAGAGGTTGGCACTTTCATAGTCAGATGCTTCTCATAATAATGTAGACACTGAAACTGGGTGAGATTAATAATGTTCCAGAGGAGCCTATTCTGAATATAAAGGGAATTTAGCCTGCTACTTTGCAAGACTGCTTAAAATTGGACTGCTGAAGTGTATCCCAAATAATGGTCAGAGAAATAATGTGAAGAAAATATTCAACGGTCACACTGGCTTTCAGCCCTTAATCATATTTGTGATTGTGTTAATCCAATACCTGAGTTTTGGAAATGCTAACCTGGGTCCTCATCTTCTTCTTTACAAGAAGAACAATCCATTCCCAGCTCTGGTACTGCTCTCACACAAGCTATCACCAAACTACTCCTGTCACTCTACACCTGAGGAATTTCTTTTTTCCCTTTTGTGTGGCTCACATTTATTACCAGCTGACATGGTGTTTTGCATCTGAATGGCACATGGGGGGGATCTCTGGAGTGTAATCCAACATTTCGGGTCAAAATACATGATGAAATTCCATTTGTCTCTATCTATCCATTAATGTGAAATCACAGATTCTGAACTTTCATGAAATCCGAGGCATCTGTAAGCTGTCCGTGTGATGGAAGTTCTGTTTAAGTCCCCTGCCCGCAAGAAATGTAAATATTTAAGATATTACTGCTTCAACAAGAGTTGATTTCTGACAGATGAAGTCAAGTGCCATGCCAAGGGTATGGAGTCACCTGGTATGAAAGCAACTGCTGGAACTTCATCTTCTAAACCTCCCAACTCACCCATGGAGGTGATTTCCCAGCTCTCTTGGTATCCAGATCTGTGGAAATCACATCCTTGCATGTGTTAGGAACAGGAAACACCCAGTATCTGGACACACTGCACAGCTACCTAACTTCCAAAATATTTTCACACCCACAAGTAAGAAAGTAGGCTTGGAATCACAGATGGAAAGAGAAAATCCAGGACAGAGCAGCTCTCTTAGCAAAATTGCAGAATGGAGAGCCTTTTAATTAAACATTGCATACCTGAGAGATTTCCCAGCCTCTCCTGCCCTGTAAAAGACAGCAGAGAGAGCAATGGGGTATCCAGAGGCTCAGCCCAAGCTCATCTCAGCGAGATCTGCAGGAGCACTCAAATCCCAGATGCTGCCAGTGCCCTCCCACTGCCAGCACTGCTTGTGAGCTGTTTTTCTGCCTGCCAAGATCCCCAGGTAATGGCCAATAAAGAAGGACTATGAGTCTGAACAGGACTGGGAAATGCAATGTTTGCATTGCTCATCCTGAGTAATCCATGGAATATGAGGGGGTTTCATTGCTATTCCTGGCTAGCACAGCCCAGCCTCAGAGTCGCTCTATAAGGCTGAGCTGAGCTGCACATTCATCAAATCCTTTGTTAACTTCCCTGGTCACTCCAGCTTTATGTAATTGCTTCAGATTTTCAAAAGAATTATGATTAAATCTTTCCAAGTAATTTCTAATTTTTTTTCCTAATTTCAAACTGCTACATGATTGTGTGGGTTTACCCATCCTCTTTATAGACACCAGCATTCTTTCTGTGGCTTTTTTTTTTTTTTCCACTTTGCCTTGTTTTTTCTGCTGTCCATCTGCAGAAGTCAGGTGCTTCTGCCAGCTCACAGGACTGAAAGGATAAGAGGGGAAAAGGTTGCTGAAGTCCAAGTATGTCCAACACACTGAGCTGATGAGCTGCAATATGTGCTTGGAGTATTTCCTTTCCTCATGGCCACCACTGGCAGGGAGGCAGGATTCAGCCCTGCCTGATCAGGTGCAGAAGCCAGATGTGAATTTTGGGATCCATCTCCATTTTTCACAGGTGCAAAAACATGAGGTTTCTAGTTTGCATCTCAAGGTACTTTATGGGCAAAGAGCAGCACACATTGTTAACAAGTTATTTACTGGAGTAAGAGGGAAAGTTCTCCCAGGAATATTCATAGACATGATGGATTTCAGTAAACTAAATATAATCAAAAGATTCTGCTTTAGAGATAGTGCTTCACATCATCCAAGTGGGATTTTTTTCCACTTAATAAAAACCAAGCAGACAATTTGGACTAGAATTTGAGTGACATATGAAGATCCTCTCCTTTCCATCCTCTCTAAAACTACATATTTGTCAGTGTCCTCCTCTCTCTCTGAATAGATTGTTGGTGAAGACATAAAACCAGAAGGAAAGGACAATAAATTTAGTTCTCTTATAGACTCCACTAGGCTAAAGGGTATTTTCACTTCAATTTTATTCACTTTGATTTGTCCAAGTCTGTTGAGCACATCACTAAACAGCACATGCATTCAATGCTTTTGCCTACCAGTGGGAAGATTTCTTCATTAACAGCGGATTTTCCAAGGTGTTGAGCACCCATGATGACTTTATTGGGAGTGTCAGCAACGCTGCTTCTGTGGGATTCAAAGAGTAAATGCTCCCAAGATAAACACTGGAGGTAGGAAAGGAGTTGGAAGGCAGAATTTAAGCCAGAGTACAGAGTAAGCCTGTAAGAAGATTGAGAGCAAAGGCAGGGGCCCTACTGCGATCACACAGGCCTCTCTAATCCCATTGTAAGTCTATCTCTGAACATATATACATTCTGTATTTAACACTGGCTTGATTCAGAGCAGCTCAAACCCCATGGGAGACCACAGCAAACAAAAACTCTGTGTTGTCTTACATCAGATTGCTGGAGAATTCATGCCAAAGGGAAAGCCTGATTTTTCACAATCCTGAAAAGAACAGCGTCTTCAGATAAAAAACAGATAAAAAGAAGTTAATAATGAGCTCCTCAGTACACATGATTATATAATTCATCTTTTTAAATATGTAAAAACACCTGCTGACTTCAAGCAGACTTTTAAAAAGGCACAACATAGGAATAAATGCACCCAATCCAAAGGAATCCACATGCATGCCTCAGGCCGGATCCTCCGCTGCCCAACTCTGCCACTTCAATGGCCTTCACAACTTCAGGGATGCTTTGCTAACATGCAACATCTGAGAAGCAAATCTTGCCTTCCAGTTCTTCATTAGAGTGACTGTACAAGGCATTTGTCAATAAATCCCTCCCTGCAGCCCAAATGTCACTTTTTCTAAATTTGTTCAAAAATAAATCCTTTCCTAAATGACAGGAATTGCACTGGGAAATGTCTCTCCAATTGTGCCCTATCCCAGGTGGGTACTCAAATACCCTGATCTCTGGGTTCTTTTAAGATAAACACACCTCTTTCTTTTTTTTTTTCTTCCCCACCATCACTATGTTACTTTTTACTCCAATTAAAAATGAAGAACTAACATTAAAGAAATTCCAGCCACCTTCTTCCTGCTTTCACAAATCAGAATTTCCTCTTCTTGCAAGCAGTTAGGGAGGAGTCCTTATAAGACATAAATGAAAGACAACATGTTCTCATCTGCTAGATTTTATGGCTCAGTGGGTTTAACACTGAATTTTACTCTGGCTCTGCCACTGTCAGGTACCATGAAGTATAAACTTTACAGAGAAATGTAAGAAAAAAGAATGCTGTGTAAACTGAAAGCTTATTTTGCATGATTTTACACGCTACCTCACATTTCACTGACAATATACATTTATCAGATGCAGACAAGCAGATCTACTGACATACATAATTCTTCACTGAGGCCATCTGAGGAATATTTAATGCAGAATGCCTTTCCTGTAAATAAGTGTTCAGAGAACTAAAAAAGAAATAAATTTCATTCTCCCTTCCTCGGTCTCTAATAGAAGAGGGAACTTCCCCATCTGTCCTGCCTGACATCTCTGTCAGCACTGCTGTGTGCCCAGGGAAGTTTCAGACCCACAGGCCCCAGCTGCAACAGAGGGAATGTGGCAGCAATGTCTGCTGGAGGGCTGAAGATCAGCTCTTTGGCTGCCAAACCTCAATGGCTCTTTTCTGCACCACTGAATAGCAAGGAGGATGCTTCAGTGAGCACTCTAGGTTGTTGAGGTAGATGAATAGTTGGAGCTGCTTTTCTGGTGCATCCTCTGCGTGTAGGCTGGCACCGTCCCATGGATCCCAAAGGCCCACGTGGCTTCTGTTGCACTCAGATTATATTGGTTCACTTTCGCTATCTAAAACACATATTCCAATAAGTTACCAGAGTGATCCTAAGGCTTTGGATGAGGAAAAACTCCCTTTTCAATTTGGGTTCCCCAGGTTTGCCTTGGCCCGGTACCAGGGATGCAGCAGTGAGCCCTGTCCTGAGCACGAGTGATGTCCTTGGATGCTCCAGAGGGGAGAGACTGCACAGGAGAAGGACTGCAAAGGTAATTTCACCTTCACGGAAAGCAGCTTTAGAAGGAAAGAGCCACCTGGACCTTGTCATGTCCCCAGAGGGCCGTGAAAAGGGGGGACAGGGAGTTTACCTGCAGGTAGAGATTGGCTTCTACTACATTGCATGAAAATGTTACCCAGGAGCTCTCAGGGGGACAAAGACCCTGTGGCTTTGCCCCAAAAAAGCACAACCATGCCTCTGTTCCAGAGTTCTTGGGATAACCAAAGTCAGTAGAAGATGAGGAGGAAATCAGCTTCCTTTCTCCTTTACATGCCTTTTTGAGAATCCATTGCTTATGGCCACCACAACAAATTGTATTACACCCTAAAGTAGCATCTGCAAAGTACCATCCATAGGCCTCGGGATCTTGATATTTAGCTCTTCTTAGTTTATTAAAACACCACTTTTGTGTATATTTTTAAAACACTGACAACTTCAGGGATAATCCATAAAGATGGGATGTGTGTGACAGAATCTAATGGATACTCAACTTATATTTCATGTTCTCTTTCTCATGTCAGGCTCTGTCTGGCTGCTATGTTGAAATCTTTTGATTAAATTCTCTTACTTCACTGCTTCCTTAGTGATACTCGCCCTTTGTCTGGGAAAATTTTAATTACTACAGGACTGCATAACTCCATTCAGGGCTCTGATAATACCTCTGTGATAGGAGCAAAAGCAATTCCTAAGATAGAATGCAACTATAATACTCCATCATTATGTCTTCTTTTATGGCTCCTAGCACCCTCTTTATGGCTGCTAATATATTGTGGTTTCTGCCTTTCACGAACTGATTTCTGCTCTCCTTCACTCAATGTGTCCTTTTTCTCACCCAGAGAATTAACACCCTATCTCTGTAATCTCTTTCCTGCTCCCAGACATAATGTAGGGAAGGTTTCTTCTCCTTGTTGTGTTATTCTTCCCCATCTCTCAAAGACAGGAGTTTATACAATGCTGTGCATGTTCTGCAACACAATCAGCATCCAGGATGTGCTGGTTTGCTCTCAGTGTTCCTGGGGGTGCAGGAAGGCTGGAATCTTCAGAGGACTGAAGGAAATCTGAACTAAACAAGCTTAACCATACCCTCAGAGAGGAAAGCAGAGAAGCTTTTCACCCCAACAGGTTCTGCTGAGTTGAGTCTGCTGACATCAAGTAACCACTAAGAACAGACCAGGTTCTACTACAACAGGACAGGCAGAATTTTACATATGAAATGTACACATATGTTACCTTGTAATTCTAATTTAAAATTCCATTTGAGAATTAACAGCAATAGCCTCTCTTTCAAGCAGTCCTCTCCACTTCCACTCTCACAGCAGCTCTATTGGCTCACACTATCAAAAGCCTTAAGGGGAACAGGTCAGTCGAAAATCACTGCTCTGAGATAATATATTTCTATACCTGAGAAGCCAAAAAGCAGCAATTAAGCACAGCAAAATAAATAATTCAATAGCCAATTTGACCTGCCAGGTTGTAGAGTATTTTTTTATATCCTACCAGATTGTAATTTAGTTTAGAAGAAGTGTCCCTGGAGAGCAATGCTATGAGAGCCCATAAAATGCTATAGTAAGATATCAGGCAAAAAGCCACCTGTAAATGGGCCACTATTGTTTGAAGAAGTTTCTTGTTGTCAGTCCTGCATATTTCATGAGAAAATGATGAAGTCTTTCTTTGATTCTTTATGAATTAATCTGCCAACTGATTAGGCAGGTAAAGCAGTCACAGATTGGGAAACTAAATTGCACTGCAGGCACTTGACTTTTAGCTAGAACACAAACCAAACAGAAAGCTAATGCACCTTTCTGTGGTAAAGGAATTGGCTTCTTTTTAATTGCCTCACAAATAATCCATAGACAGCTTTTAGTGGGAGCAATCCATGTGGCCTCCGAATACATAAATAAGCATTGAAAATGGGGGAAATATTCATGCAAGGTGCAACTTAGTAAGAGAAGAGAACAGCAGAGCTTTAACAAGAGACTCCCACCTGATTCCTGAGTTTATAGGGCTGTGGAGTGGGGGCAGTGCTAACCTGGTGGGAAAAAATAGAGCAGTGCAGATGGAAGGACTTCAGTTCCTCGCAGTCAAAGGAGAGGAGATGAAAATGGAGATGACAGGCAACCACAAGTGCACAGGTGGATAAAATTAAAACTTGGAGGAAGTGGTGGAGCAGGGTTTGAGGTGGCTCTGAGCAGCCACAAAGGTTGAGTGGAACAAGAGGAGAAACAGCAGCAGGGAACACTCCAAGCCCAGAGGCGCAGCCCTGAAATGAAGGGATACAGGAGCACGCTTGCTGTCCCCAGTGATCCACTGAGAGCCCTGCAGCAGGGGCAGAGCCTGGCTTAGCACTACAGCTGAGACTGAGAGCTCTGCTGGAAGGAGGGTGCACCAGGCAGGGGGCAGAAAACACAAACCTTTTACCTTGGATATACACACTCTCATTTACTGAGCACTCCAGGTTCTTGCTATGCTGATTTCAACCCTCAGAATTTCTGACATTATTGCAAAGCAGTACAGTAAAAAAACAAACCCTAACAAACCCCACAGCAACCACAAAGCCCTTTCCTGCTTACTGACACCATTGCCGAGCTTCCCTGGGTACAGTACCTCAGCCAGATCTCTATGTCCTTATAAAATGACAACAAAATTCTCCTCACTCCCCAGAAAACTGCAGCTTGGGCAGGACAAGCACTGGGGACAGCGCCCAGAGCATGCTGTCCCCAGTCCCTGATCCTGTCCCATAGCTGATTTTACACTAAATGAATATTTGAAAAAATTTGAAATATCTACTTGCTTTAAAAGCATATAAATAAATTAAACCAGCTCTTAAGCTTCTAGAAAATTACTACGGCTGCTGTTATAGCCTAACATAGTTCTAAGTAAAAAAATAGGATGAACATAAAGCAGGTGCACTACACGACTTATTTTATTGCATCTTCCATTTTATAAAGATATTCATGCACATATAAAAATAAACACTCTACTCCTTTGCAATTAAGTTTCCCTCTAGTTGTAAGTACAGCTATTTTTAGTTTTAATTTGAGGATATCTCCCAGAATTGCAGAGCATAATCATTTCCACCATAACTCTGCATCATCATTATCAAATATCAGCCTATCTTTGGAAAATGCATGTTTTACATGCTGAAGGCCCCAGAAGTCCTTTTGCAGCTGATGGTACAGATCAGCTCCTACAGTCCCGACTTCCAGTAATGCCAAATATTGGCCACCAAGTGGTGCTACAAAGGTTTCTTCCTAATGCAGTTCTGGCCCATTAAACCAAAAGGGGATGGGGAAAGGCATGCTAATTTCAAGCCCTATTAAAAAAAATGCAGGCAATAATTTAATGTTTCCCTCAAATGTAAATGCAAGAATATTTATGAGGAAATCGGGTTGGTATTCAAGTTTCTAAGAATAAATGACAGAAAATGACAAGGAGATAAAAAAAGCACTTGAAATCCTCCAGCCCAGAGCCTCCTTAATGGTGTCTCCCCATCTGACTGCTTTGGGATTTCACATCCATTGTGCTTCCAATTACTTCTCTCTCCACTGAGCTGTGCTAGACCAGGCACAACAGCTTTTTTTATGGGTCTTGCAGTCATTGCAGGAGCCTGTCAGCAGCATTGCAATAATCAGGAGCACAGTTCAGGAGTCTTTGCTGCCGTGGGAACAGCAGCCTGCAGCCGCCCCTTCCCTGAGCGGAGCAAAGCCCTCGGGCAGCCCTGGAGGCCCCGGGCACAGTGTCCCAGTGCCACTGTCCCCCTGGGCACAGCCAGCACTTACCAGCCAATGTTGAACTCCACGTGGGCATCGAAGAACCCCACCACAGGAGAGGTTGCTGCTTTCCAGCCCTGGATCCTGGCTCGGATCAGCCCCTCCCGTTTGTTGTTGCGCACGATTTTCACCAGGCCTGGGTATCTCTTATGGACATACTGGTCCAGATTAAACTTCAGCTCAACTGCAGGACAGAAAAAAACCCAAAAAGACAAGCCACACAAAGCTTTAGAATGAGAAAGGCCCTGCAATGTTGTGTTTTATTCTGCAACAGAAAAGGAAAGGAATTCTTAAATATTCCCAAAGCCTTGGTCAGTCTCAGATACAAACCCAGGACTATAAACTGAGGCATGGACCAATTCCAGGGGTTTGAGCCCAGAGAAATTTCCTACATACCAGAGCCTTGTCCAGCTTTAATATGGCCTGATGGATGTTAGTATAGTGTTGAAGAGGTAGTTTGTCTATGTATTTTTTAAAAATTCTGATTCTGTGATGATTTGCATTGGGTTACAACTGGCCTCTGAAGAGCAATTCTAACCTTAAAGAAGGGCACCATGCCAGTCTGGTGATTTTGTTACTGATTTATGCTGTTCAGTAAAGTTAGAAAAATAACCTCAATGGATTGTAGGTCAAGATCTAATCCAGATCACAATTAATTTCCCTTAATTTTCAGGGTTTTTCCCTTAAGTATAATTAAGATTCCTCAATACCAGCCTTCTTTCCTTTTTAACTAAATGGATATTGAAGATCTCAAATAGACTTCTCTTTTGTTCATTTTCAGGCATTCAATCACAGATGGAGCACAACTTATTCACCCTTTTTCAGCTTCATTTCAAGAGGCTTATAAACAGGCAAATTACCAAAATGGTCTCTCTATTTTTTGTAAATCAATGTAGTTTGGTAATTCATTTACACTGAAACTTATGCATAAAGTGGCTTTTGCCTAAATATATTTATCAGAAAAACTAGCAGAAGCTTCCAGGACATTAGGAGCCTCATTTTTCTGATCTATATTAGACAGTAGAAGCATTATCATTGGAATCAAAGACTTGATAAATCTCCAGTTATTTAGAAGAGTGGCAGAAAAAAGCCATATAAGAGTTCACTGAGAAATGATGAGTTCAATTCTCCTCAGGATTGCCTTGACTCAAACACTTTGCAGTCTCACATAATTACTCCACAGGTTACACTGCCATTACTGAAATCTGAATTGCATAAACATTTTCTTAAATATATATGCTTTGGAACTTATTTTTGTTTGAGTTATCTCTTCTCTCAGCTCTCTCTTCAGGGATCTCGAAGAGTAAGATCAACTTAAAACAGAAAGAATTTAAAGCTGTTGATCTGAGGAGGAAATGGTGAATTTTAGGCTTATTGGAAATCAACGTGATTTTAGAAGATGTATCAGTTCCAAAAGTGTAATGTACAAGTTTAAACACGACAACACTGCTGGTCCCTTGTATCCTGAGAATCTTCAATCCTGACTGTATCGTGAAACATGCTGATAGCAGCACTCTATATGCTCACCAATATTTTAATTGAAGAATCATGAAGAAACAATGTGTTGCCATATAAAAAGAGTAGCAACTATCTTTAAGGAGAATATGTAGCCTCACTTTTGCTTGGCAGCAGAATTTAAACTTTTATTCTATTGATGATAATATTCCTCTGGATCTGAAAATTTTGAGAAAAGTGTCCTATTAAGAATGCCTGCATAAATGCCATTCATTCTGTTAGGATTTCAATGAAATTAACAGGGTTTATCCACATAATGTTTATTTGTTATACAAATAGTCAATATTTACTCACGGCTTTTTGCAAGTGGCTCAGTCAACCCTCTCATCAACAAACACATTTACATTTCACACCTAGAAATCACACGGGGCACAGTGCTTGGAGGCAAAGTGACAAAAGCTCACCATTGTCGCTGTTGTCATCCACCAGGATGATCTCCTTGAGCAGGTGGGATGGGGTGTGGTTCACCACGCTGTGCACGGAGCGCAGGATGACAGAGAGAGCCTCATTCACAAATATAAACACCACAGAGATCTGGGGCAGGTCGTCTGGGTAGGTCATCTGCTTGCACCTGGAGAGAGGAAAGACACAATTAAAACCCAAGCAGCCACTGCGAGGCAAAACAAACTAAAGAGCACTGTCCTCTCCTTGCTCTCCACCCGTGTAGGGATTTGCAGGCTTTGTCCTTTGTAACCCCAAGGAAAGATGTGGTAAAGGCTCAAAAGAATCAGCCTGGTTAGTTAGGAGCAGCACCCTCTCCATCAGCTCCATATGAAACACAGGTGTGTGCATGCACGCAGATTTGTAGCAGCTCTCATTCCCTGTGAGGTTAAAAGTATCTCTTGAAAACCAAAGGAATATCAAAGACTCTGCTCAAAAACAACCTGGAGAAGGCCTGCAATGCCACACCCTGGCTGTGCTCCCAGGGAACCAACAGCAGCTCTGCTGCCAACTCACAACTGCAGCAGGCCTTTAAAACCAGCATTTGCTCAAGAAAATTTTGTGCTTGCCCGCAGAGAGAGCACTTGCCACTCTTTCTGACTGTGTGTTTTGTTATTTGTGCAGCAATAACAAACACATGATGGTTGTTGTACAGGCCTGCACTTGCTGAAATATCTGCAAACAGGTCTGCTCTGAGATGTTGCCTTGCTAGGCTGCTACATCCTGATTCATACATGTATTTTACCACAGACCACATTGAGAAGAAAAACTGAGGTCTGGAGAAGTTACACAGCACAGAGCAGAACTCATGCTTCCCAAGCCCTCAGCCCATGCCCCTCTGTAACACCATACTGACTTATTTCAGTGGGATTGTCTCCCATTAGCATAGAGACTAACTTTAAAAACTACCTACATGTTCTCACAGTCAAAAGCCATTCAGAATTACCATAGCAATTACTGAACCTGCTCTCTAAAATACTGCTAATGATATCACAGAAAATGACTTCTCCTGCTCTTATCAAACTTTGTGACCTCTATGCTCATTACTTTGGCATAACAATCACTTTTTTCCCCACTATCAGCAGTCATGGGGATAGGGCAGGTGACAAATGCTTGACTGCTGAGTAACCTCTGGAAATCAGTTATGAATTCTAGTAAAGTGTAATTATTCATAATTCCTGATCCCAGCACTATTCGCTGAGACCTGAGCACTTGTCATTGATTCCAGTGTTACCATAGCTACTTGCTGGCAGCTTGCTGGTGGCTTGTGCCACACAGAGGATGGCTGTGTAAAACTTCTGGTGAAGGAGCATTCTTACACAGCCTGAAAGTAAGCCTGGAACGAGGAGAGAGGTTTTCAGGAGGTATTAATGCTCTGACACAGCCCTCTCTTTTGAATTTCTTTTTTTGAATGCAATTTTCCTCTTGAGCACACCGACGTATCAAAGAAGTCCATCAGGAATGCTGCAGTAACAGGAAAAAGCCATCAGCTGAAAACACGGACCTTGCACCATTTCCTGTGATGAGGGACATCTATCACCTGACAGCAGTTTTCCCTAGAGTCTCACTTGTATCAACACATCACAAATTGCAGCTCAGGAAACCAGAGCAGACCCCAGGGAGTAGGTGCACTGCTGGTGGAGGTGAGGCAGAGGAGGGAGCCCACCCCAGGCCAGCAGCACTCAGAGTTGGCAAGAAAAGACGGAGACAAGGAAAGTGTGTGACCCATCTGGAGACAAAAGGGAAATTTGCAAGGAGAGGCACAGGAGGAGGGGTTACAGCAAGAATGAGAGGTCAGCCAAAGCGGCACTTACCACTGAAGGCACAAGCAATTAAAGGAAAGGTGGATCACCACAAATTCCAAAATAGAGAGGCATGTGTGGAAGGACTGAAGTTTCTAGGAAAAGACTGAAATACTCAGAGAATTAGGAATTTTGCTGAACATTTCTGGGTAAAAAGTATTTGTTTTATTGGCAAGTGAACTGAAACAAACACCTGGGCACCCAGCCCCGTGTTCCTGGTTGGACTGGCAGGGTGAATACAAGTAGGATAATTCCAGTGCTTTTCTGCCATCCTCCCACTTTCATTCTGAGAAAAAAAATAATCTAATTCTAGCTTTAAAACCAGCAAACCTCCTAATTTTTGATTTATTTGTTCTTCATCACATTAAATCAAAGCATTATTGTTCCAAGTGTGACTCCGTGGCCTTGCTGGTTCACAAGACATTTCATACCTTAGTTCTCAGTGATTACCTACCCTGTAAGGCATCAGGGACTACTTTAGATAAAAAGCTGGTTTGAATTTCTTATTCCACCTGGATGAAGTCATCCCTACCGCTTCTCACTGCAACCTTCTATCTGTCAGTTCTCCCCTTTTTTTGTCTATTAGCAGGACACAGTTGAAAAACTGTTTTGACTGCATTTGGAAAGAGCAATATATATTGGAATATTTTTGGTAAAGCCACTGCAACAGGAACACCTAGATGGGCAAAAGCAAACCTCAGAATTTAGCTGTAGTTTAAAAGCTATCATAAATTTATTTATTGCCATGAGGATGAAGAACAGCAAAAGCAGCTGTCCAGCTGAGCACTTTCCAAAGCACAGCGGTGATTTAAGGGTTTATTTCCTGCAGTCTTCAAGTCAACCTTGAACTCCCAGTTCCTTAGGTCACTTCAGAAAATGAGATCGATGTGCTGAGGTAGTCAGGAGAAATTACTGGTCCACTACCAAACACTTGTGATATGTTTGAGAGCATGAGCAATCCCAGTTAAGGTGTCTTTCCTTAAAAATCTGTGGGTGCTTAAGTGCTTTGCTGGATTGTCGCCCGAGTTCTTCCCAAAGTGTTCTCTAATTAGACACCAGCCACAGCAATTTACAGTTAATACTTCCTTCATTCCAAGAAACTCTAACCAGAGTTTGACACTGCTGGCCAAACAGTGACATTAGCAAACCCCTCAGTGCCAAAGCGCACCCATGGCTGCCACCTCTCACCCCCTCTGCTCAGCCAGAGGCTGGCAATGGACCAGGTGCACTGCGGTGGCTCAGCCAGGGGTGCCTGCATGCAAGGGACAGGAAGAGAGTCAGAAATCATAGAGTCCTCCTTGGAGCAGCCCTTGAGTGGCCCTGGAGCAAGGCACCAGGGACAGTTCATTATAGAGGAAAAGGATAAGGCTGAAATAAGCCTGCTGCCTTCCAATGAGCCAAAGGGCATCGTTGCAGAAAATGGCTGGAGCAGCAGCCTGGACACAGAGGAAATCATCAGGCAAGAAACCTATGAGCTAATGATGGAGCAGCTTAGCACAAGACTAGTCACTTCTATTATTTCTTTTGAGAAGAAAATTGCCAGAATGTGAAGAAATCAAACTGTACAAAAGGCACTAGCAAGGCACACCTTTGTAATCCTTCAGCCTTACTGCCAACAGACCCGCAGTAAGAAATTTAGAAATCATCCCTTTTTCAGCCCTCATGCTGTGCTGTGCCTGAGTGTTTAAAGCTCCCAGTGCTCTGCCAGGGAAGGGAGCTGGGTTCCACCACAGCCTCCACTTCTGTGCACCAGGTCTGATCACACTGTGAACTATGCCTGGTGAGGGAGGAAAATTTCAGTAATTGACAGCTGAAACCTGGCCTCGTTAACATCCAACACTCCTGAGTTTGGGAAGAACTGAGAATACATTTGACCTCTGTGGTAGCTAAAGATGGCCTGAGCTGGGCAGACATAGGTTACATTTAATTCTCTTGTGATTTCAAATCAGCATTCAGAGCTGCCAGCAGGTCCCACAGAGCACAAGCAGCACAGGAGCTCAGGTCTCCAGGGCACACAGGCACCCTGGGCAGGGACACACTGCTGGATGTCTGCAGGACCAGGGATTCCAGCAAAGGCTGACAATGCCATGGCTAATCACCTCCATGGGCCGGCTGAGGACGGATTAAACCTGATACATGAAACAGCCCTTCAGGCACCTTTCATACAACGTGCCAAACATCAAACCTGGGGCATCCTGCTGTTGTCTTGGGAAAGGTCTTTGAGTGTTCTCATTCTGTATTTGCTACTGCAGAGCTTGGCTGGCAACCCAGAGGTATTTCCTTTCAGATAATTTTTCTCTGTTTTGGAGATGATTTTCACTCCTTCTTTCCCTTACATTGAACTGGTTCCTTAAATGAACATTTCCCAGCCAGCCTCCTGAGCCCAACTGCGAGCACTGTCTTGCAGGCATAAGAAAACGGGAAAAGCTCTTTGGTTGGCAGACAGAAACTTGGAAAAAAACTCAGGTACTAACATAAAAAGGTCATAGATCAGAAACTGGGACATCAGAAAACAAAAGGTACTCAGCTGCACATGAACCTGCTCATTGCAACCTTGTAAGCTTGGAGGCATTAAAAGGAAAGAAATTTTCTTCTGTTCGAACCTTCATTCCCTGATAGATGTATTTACTCTATTTGTATCTGATCCAAGAGAAACACGTGAAGTTCTCTATTTATCAGGCTGCTCTTACAGTCCATTTGGGTTGCACTATTTTTTGTGAAGGACTGTCACTGCAGCCATGCAGGTAGTTCAGTGCATTACCAAAAAAAGAGAAAAATCTTCCCTGCTCTATTTCCCCTGTCCTTTTTTCCTGTCTGCAAACTTGCTAAATTCCAAAAATGAGTTTTGCTCGCAGACCTTAATATACTGAGTTTGGAAATGGATTAAGCAATGCATTTAGAGATTTCTGACAGCTTTACCCTTCAGGAAGAAATGCAAACAAAATTAAAGCTGCTTCATGAATCTTTAAAGTGTTTAATACAAGATATGTTTTTCCAATGAACTACTGGGATGGAGATGACTGAAGGTTTCTCTCCATCACAAACTTGATGAAATTTCTGGGCATGAAGAAACATCTGCAGTTCTGGCAAAAAAAAAAAACCCCAACAACCCTACCCTTACATGCTCTGTACCTTGAAAGCTTCAGAATGATCTGTGTTCAAGTTTTATAGCCACAGCAGGAGAACAAGTTCCTTATTTGGTACATGATCAATGAAAGGACAAAGATAAATATTTCAAAAGATTATTGAACTCTTTCTCTTTAATGCTAACAAATACTACTTTTAATCACCAGGTCAATATGTATTTTGAGCCCTGCTAAACCAAAGGCTCAGACTAATCTTACCTACATGGTTACCTTTCAGCACCTAAATGCTACTGTGACTTCTATAGGCACAGGCGATTTACCACAGCTCAATCACTAAATTTACTGTCTAGCTCAGCGCCTGATTTCTTTCTCCAGAAACCCACTGAGGCTTTACAGCTAGTGCTGGATGTAATAGTAACTTTTGAGCTGCAGAAATAAACTAATACTACCTTCCTTTTCCACACTGGCACAACAGAGGAAATGTGACAAGCTGCAAATGTCTCGTTCCCCAGCATGGGATCCAGCTGCTGACCAGTCTGCAGCAGAAGCAGTGACAGGCCACAAAACTGATTAGCTTCATGGATCATGAATCTGTCAGCCAGAGGCTCCAAATCCTGCCTAATTAATTCTCCTTCTCAACAGAGGATGTTAACTGCATCATGACACAACATTCTCTTTCTGTTGAGGGTGGATTTTCCTGCCCTATCCAAAAAACCAAATGGAAAATTCTCGAGTTCAAGGCTGGCTCTTACTTTCTCCCCCTGTTTTGCAGCTCAGGGACAGCATTGCCTAAGAACACATAATATAAATACAACTGTCAACAAGAGAGCAGTGGTACAGAACACTGATGCTCCATGCACCTTGAGAAAAACAGCACACTGTATTTACAAGTAAGGCAAAAAGAGAAATGAGCCATTTTCAGAAAAAGCCTAGAAATTATGGTGATACCAGAAGATACCTTCTTCACAGTCTGTGCTCCTTATGGAACAGCTTCCATTTTGAAATATCCTACAGCAGAAAAATCAACACCTTCTTCCTGAATTTGTTTGGAAAAGTACAGGTACAAGATACAGTGCAATTCTTATTGGTGCTATAAGTCTGAGGAAATCCACTAAAATAACCTGTTCTCCATCTTTTCTTGTACACACTGATGTTGATGATCATTTTCTCAAAAAGCGAGACCTTAAATCTACTCCATACTGTTGGGATTCCCAGCAGCTTCTTTCACATGCTACTTGACATATTTTGTCTTATTTTGCATCCAAAAATCTAAGAAATAAATCCCCAACACTCATCAGAAAGAAACCAGGCCAAGTCCTTGTACCTGAGCTAACCTCAAACACTTGATTTCTTGTATCAAGGAAAAACTCCCTTCATGTCAAACACAAACGATTGCAACGTGCAATGACTTTTCCAGAACAGATCTGGTCTTGGGTATTTCCCACATTCCCAGGCTGGACAACTGGATTTGATGTCTGTAGGATTTGCAGACTGAAGAACAGCAGCAGCCTTCCTAAAATAACTGTCTTTTATACCTTAGGACTCTCTCTTCACTGTCCTATTTCCTACAGGAAAGACCAAATTTACAGGAATTTCTGTCCTGTAATATTTCTATGAAGCAGAGAGCCCTTTCAAGCTGGACACAGGTAAGGTAAAGCTCCCCATTAATTTTCAGTAACACATATTGGGCAAGTGTTTCTTGAGAATCACAGATTTATTTTTTGTTCTTTTTTTCCTTTCTTTTAAATTCCAGGCCAGTACAACTGTGACTAATTGCTCTGCACATAAAAACCCAACACATGTTTGTGCCTTTTGTTTTATAACACATTTGCTTTACTTGGTTTAATTCCTCCTTTCTCGATGACAAATTATTTTTATATTTATAGTAGAAAGCCCTGAGAACTGTCAATCAGTGACTGATAGCACACTATATATGCATAGTTAACATATGCAGCATGAAGATGACTCTACTTGTAGAGAATATTAACCCTTATATTTAAGATTATCAGACTCTTCAAAGGTAGCTGCTGCACACATAAAATAAGAGGTCTTCTATTTCAGCGAGCTATTTCTGGTTTTCCTCAGGCAAACAATACCAGAAACATGCCATTATGTCTAATACCCTTATTGATTTATACATATAAAAATGCTAAAACTAGTTTCAATCACTTTTAAAACAAGCCTCTTTATTAACATGAAAAATGGCTCAAAGCTCATGTTCACATCCGTCTGTAGTAAAAAGTCTTTGCCTTTTATTTTTTTGGGAACTTAACTTGAGTCACTAATATGTTTTGAAATACCATCTGTAAAAAATTTCCACTCTATCCCCCAGTGTGCCTGTCCGGATCTGCCTCTGGCTGTATGCATGCTGCATCACAAAGCATTAGGCTCATTGGAAATTAATGGAGAGGCTGAAATCTGCTTTCAAATGCTTTCCAAAAATCCCCAAAGAAAACAGATCCCCTGTGCAACTTTATTTTTAATGGTGCTGCACTTAAATTTAAGGAGGAGCTCAACTAAATTCCAAGTGACAAGTATTCTGCCTCATTTTAGGTGATTAAACAAATGGCTTGTTTAGTGATTATCAAGATTTTGCAAATATCCTTGTTGCTGTTCCAACTGGATTCTTAGCTTACATCTTTTTAAAGTAAAAACTAGAGAAGAATTGTCTTTAAAAAACAAAAACAAACATAAAGGAAGTCTTAGAAAATTTTGCTTTGAGATTGGACAGCTCTTTGAAGTGAAATATAAAAATTGTTGAAACTGATGAAGCGATATTAAATAAAGGCCAAAGGTCCATTTGATCTGAAGATCTTATCAGCAAAAAACATTCAGGAAAACACTACCTTTTGTGCAACTTTAAAAAAACTTTATGCTGGGAACCATGCTGTCTTCGGGGAACAGAGAATGTACATTCTCATTTCTGCTTTGCCAAAACTAAAACTCATATTTCAAATAGGGAAGGTTCACAAAGAGCCCTCCAGAAAGCCAAAGATGTTTTCCAGGGTGCATTCACAAAATTGGCTGCTGCCCAGTGGCACCACTCCTTGTTGCTGCCACCAAGGGTCATTCTCTCCAGCAAGCCAGGCAAAGCCATTTAGCTGCACATCCAGCAGCAGCTGTTAGCGCTTTTCCCATTAAAGAAGCACTTTTCCACTCAAGGTGATGCATCAAGATCCCAGAAAAGGTTCTTTATGGCAGAGGAATAATTAATCCCAGCATGTCTGCAGGGAGTGAGATGGTAACAGCCCAGATATCCAGCAGCAGGTTACATATCTGAAAACACCACCTCCTCTGAAGCTCCTCTCCTACCGCCTGTGGCCCGTGCCAGACGTGAGGGAAAAGCAGTGGAATTGATGAAATCAAAGGAATTATTTTCAATAAATAATGCATAAGAGTAAGTTCACCCTTTCCCATTTGCACAGAACAGTTTGCTGTATCCTTGAAGCTATTTGTTATTTAGATAATAATATGTAAATACAGGGAAGTTATTCTCAGCTATTAAAAATGTACTGCAAGTTTTTAACATTTAAAAATTCCAGGTACTTTTGTTTAAGTTTGACTATCTCTCTGCCTCAGCTGGTGTTGTTGGTGCCGGACAGAAGCTGAGTATCACAGTGTTACCTGGAAATGTGGGGCCATAAAAAAGTTTTCAAGGTAACTGCTGCAAAGCTCTTCATGAATTTCATTATGGGTTTGCTGTCACGTTGCAGTGTAGAGGTAAGGAGGAGAATAGAGGAATGCAATATTTTTCCACTATCACTTCAGCTAACAATGTTTTTTTATGGTCCTGGGAGGATATACAACAACGTTTGGCAAACAATCCCTTCTTTAATAGGCTCCAGTGTATTTCACAGGAGACCAGATTTAATCTTTGGGCAAATTCAGTTATGCAGCAGAATGTTTCTTTCTACCTATGTACAAATACAGGATGGTTGGAAGAGTAAACCACCAAATGGGAGGTCAGCCATAAACTGGAGAAACTCCACCACTGCCTGCCAAAATTGTAGTGAGAAGCTCTTTAATCTTGACTTGTCCCAGCTGCTGCAAGGCTGGTTGTAGCCCAGAAAGGTAATGCTCCCCTGGTAATCACAGCACTTTGTGGTGGTGCACGAGTTCATTTGACTAACCAGCAATGGCCTTGAAGTGTTTGAACAGCAGTCACGGGCTTCCTCTTACTTTAAATGATCAATTCCTATCAGAGTAAAAACAGAACCAAGTTTATGGTATGTGGGAGGAATTATGGTTCAAATAGAGCAGTGTTCCAAGAACAAATGCATAAAAAACATTGATTTAGCACTGAAAATGGGAGTATTAAATCCACGATGTTTAGATGCTTTATATGGGATTGAGCAGAGAGCCTGGTGGCAGCAGCAGAGTGTTTATAAAAGTCTGAGTCAGGCAGAGAGGACAAAGGAAGGTGCATGTGCTGTGTGTGGGTAGGAAGCTGCCTGACAATCAGGTGATGGAGCACATCCAAAGCTCTCCATGAACTCTAGGTCAGGATCCCACAGGATAAATCACTGGGCAAGAGCAGCCAAATCCTGAAGTGCAGATAGGATTTTACTCCTCTCTACATCCTCCCCAGTGAAACCTGCAGGATTGTTCTCCATGCATTACAACTAGTCCATGAAATGTCCTATTCAAGGAAAGCAACTAAGCTTGTCTTAACTTCACTGAGGTTATCCATACACTTAAAACTAGGAACATATTTAAGTGCTTCGTTGGACTGGAGCCTAATTGCACTTTTATAGCTTTTGTTTAAATTAAAGGCTAGTTAGAGGTGAACAGCACAGCATTCGACAATTTCGTGCACTTAGAAGTTAAATGTTAACAACAGTTCCTTTCTAACTATTTATATAGCTTCAGCTTGTACAACTTGAGAAAACTCTTGTGGTTTTATTAAGCTTTGGTTACACTTAGAAATGAAAAAATGTTTTAAAAATCCAGCTACATTTACTGTGTCTAGCATACAGCTAATACCTAGAACACACACTTTATAGCAGCAAAACAGGGCAATGTATGGGGATTTTTTTATATTTACAAGCTCTTATCCTAACTTAAAAGAAAAAAAACCAAAATAGGTCAACATGTGCTTGCTTTTCACTCAGGTTGACAGAAATTAGGCACACGTCCTAGACCAGACAATGTACTTAAGTAAGGCTGTGAATTTGAGCAGGCCAAGGACACTCAGAGCCTTTTCCTGGCTCTGAGATTTGGCCACTGCAGTACTTCACTGTTCCTGCCCAAACCAGCCTGCTGAGAAACCACTTCCCTTTTCACTTTATGTTGCCTGGTATGTTTTCTACCTTGTCCACATATCACAAGCATTTCAAATTCACATCCTCAGTGTTGGCAGAGTTAAATTAATTTGCCACCACAGAGAAAGGCAGGAGTGAGTGCTCTGCACAGGGGAACAGAGCATTACCATTAACTGCACGCCCAGCAGGCTGAGCCTCTGCTCACAATCATGCTCTTCCTCATCCCTCATCTGCAGACACACACCTTCAACCAGATCCTTCCAGGCTGTTTGCTCAGGCCTGCACTTGGAGAAACTTTCCCCCCAGTGCTTCCACAGATTCTCAGGTCTGTCAGGCAAAGGAGGAGAGTGCTCCTCTCTGAACAAACAGAACACAAATTCCCTGTCTCTTGGTACACGTGGGTTAATAACACCAAGGCAATAAGCCAATGGAGTAGCTGGAGGTCAAGCATTTGTTTTCAGGCAGTGTAGAAAATATAGAAGCAAAGCTTCAATGTCATTTTTATCTTGGGTTTAATGTAAACTGCACCATGACCCTCTGGGAGAACTGTGTCCTAATGAAACATCCACGGCGGGGATGAAAGCTTACTCCATTCGCTGAATGAGACAACTGTTCACTTTGTGGATGGAAATAACTAAAATTTATGCCTTTCCTCTGAAATTTTAGGGGTACACACTAACTTAGCAACAACACCCCAGGGTATTTTATTGCACTGTTTTAATTATTATTGCTGCTATTAATATTCCACCATTATTCGAGTCTGAAGTACTGTGTCTGCCTGAGAGGTTTGCTTCATACCACCCCAGAGGCCGGCCCACTGCTGGGGCCTTCCAAAGACAAAATGCATAAATGCAGACTAACAAAAGTCTGGTAGGATGGAATAAATAATATACTCACCCCCTGGAGTGAAGAAGAAAATAAACTAATTAAGGAACTATTTAACAACCCGAAGGCATCTCACACAGGTAAAATGCAATTCTAGAGGGTTTCGTTTCTAGAAGCTGAGAAACAGGGAGCTTGTGCAGAAGTAACACACAGAGATGATATCTCCAGTAATTTAAAGCTGCCTAGAGCCTCACTGATAAATCCTGACAAATTAACACCACCTGAAATTGTGGGTGCATTTAGACGAAGCTCCTTTGGTGCTGCATTCAGCAAGGTGGCCTGGGTTGACTGTGGTTTGTTTTTGAGAGCACAGCAGAAGGTCTAGAAGCAATGTAACAGAAGACAAGAACATTTCAGAAAGCTGGAGGAACAGAAAATAGAGTCCTCACACTCCAATGTCATAAAATGTTCAAACAGCTTAACTGGCAGGTGCTGTTTCAGAGAAACCAAACCTTGGAAAGCATCTAGATCAAGTTAACCAAGACAGGGAGCTAACATTTGCCAGCCTGTATCTGTCAGGTACTTCTGTCTCTGGCTACTTTTAAGAGTCTCTCACTTTTATTAGCACTAAATTCACTCAAAACAGGAGACACAGGCAAAACAAGCACAAACTGACACTATTAAAATGAAACACTGCATCAACCTGGAGTTCACAATTCTGTTTTATTTCAGACAGAAGAGTAAATTGTCTGACATTCTGGCCTGTTCATGTTTTTATCACAAAGACACAAAAAACAACAACTAAAAGATCTTGGGGTTTTGTGGTCTGAAATCTTGACTTTCCTATACTATGAAACCTATCCAAATGAAATAGGAATAAGAACTCGCTAATTTTTAAAGTTACATCAGGAAAATATTTGGAGATAATACATACCTCACACTGTCAGCAGAACTAACTGTGCCTGAACCTTTTAAGAAAGAAATGGGAAATATTATTTCAAACCATTAGAACTCCTTCAAAGCCCTACAAAGAATCTCAGGTATAGTGTAACAGAGGTACATACAAGGAAACATAAAAAGGAAAAGAAATACCACCCTGAATTCATTGCCTGTCTTGTTCTGTTACTTCTTTTTATCCTGTAATGTGATATCATGGAGTGTAACATAACATGACAGTTCAGAAATTTACAGGAATACCCTTTTCTCCCTGGAAGTGATAGCAGGCAACAACCAGCCACGGGCTCAGGGGAGAGAAATGAAAGAAATTCTAAAATGCTAGCACACAGCTGCAAGTCCTGGCTGCATCTCAGCAGTGCTTCTGCACTACAGATATTCATTTACCTATGAAAGAACAGCTCACAGAATTTGTAGACAGCACCCCACCATAGCTCTTCTTTAGGAGGAAATATTCCTTGTGCCATGGAAATACTGTGGTTTTCTGTTTTCAAGTTCAAAAAATTACCACAGTCTCTAAAGCATACTTTTAAAGGAAAAAAAACCCAAAAAACCAGTGGTGCTTAAGGTCAATGTGCAGGTCACATGACACACATTTAGTCTGAGGATTGACGAGAAAAATTGAGGGATGCAAATGAGCTTTTTGATCATTTTTTCTTTTCCTCCCAACTGAGCAGGCTGCCCATGCTGGCAGGTCATTCTTCCATGAGTGTTGCTAGTACAGAAATCTGGTCTTGCTTCTGCATTCCTTGGAGCATGTAACACTTCGGGCTGGAGTCACCTGAAATCCTGTTTAAGCTGGCTGCCCTAGGCTCCTGAGGGAGGGACTTGCAGAGGACATTACACCCTGAACATGATAAGCAATGCTGCCATGGCATCTCCATCCACTGCACAGCTGATCACTCTAAATTAGATGTCTAATTTCTAGTCACTGTTATGCAACCCACCTTAGGTAAACTATTCATGTATTCAAGAGTACATTCTGGTGCAGACAAATTGCAGGGAATGGCTTCCAGTCTCACTGCATTTGAACACAACATTGCAATCAGTTATTTTTCATACTCCCTAGTTAATCAAATTCAGCCTTCACTAAATCTACATTTATTAGTGCTGACAGTCATGCAGAACTTGTCTTCAACAATTAGTATACACAAAGGCACTGCAAAAATGTTGAAGAGGAAAATTACCACATTTGAACATAAGGTGGCTTTTTTGGCAAAGGTTGTTCATTTTTATAGTTCTTTTCAATTTAGCCTTTCTGTGCTCCTCTCATCCCACAGGTCAGTGTTAATAACCAAGACCTATGTTATACACTTTGCAGTATAATTAAAGTCACTACTTAATTGGAAAGCCTAGCACTAAACAAAAGGGAATCAATAATGAATCTAATGGGAAAAGCCAGAGAAAACATCTATTGAATATCAGAAATAACTGTGAGGAACTGCCATGTGTCCAGCACCGCTGCTATGGAGACAACATGGAGTCTGGTGAAGGGGAGGCTCTGCTCTTGAGCCATGTCCTACAAAAAACTGTGGTACTGGCCTCCAAAAGGGAATGGAAGGTTTCTCAACATATTTTTTATTATTTTTGGGAAGCACAGTCTCTGTATTAGCCTGTTCCTTTGGCTTCTCATTGGAGCAACTTAGCATTGCACAACTAACTAAATACACAAAGACCTAAAGGTGACCTGGGATTGGAGAGACCGAGGTTTGAGCCCACGTTTCACCCAATCAATCACTATTTGTGCAAGGTGAGCAAAGCTCCAGCAGAGGTTGGGAGAAGACCTGAAGTGCCTTCATAAACAAGGTCAGATCATGGCTCCAGGACTCAGGGACAGCTACACAGGGACAGCGCTGGCACAGAGCACTGGGGTGTAGGTGCTGGCAGGACCTATGACTCCCTCAGGGTTTTCTTGCCCAGCCAAAGAAACAGGTGATTTTTTTCCTCTCCTTTGAGAGCTTTGCACAGTTCCAGTCTGAGCTCCTTACAGCCAAACAAGAAACATTTCCCAAAATGCAGTGACAGGCCTGTGGCGTACACAGGGATACACAAATAAGCACAGCTGGCCCAGGGGCAGCAGCATGAGTGAATTTAGGTTGTCAGCTGATATCCCAAATGATCTGAGTCAGAACTACAACACCAAATGCTGAGGAGGAGCTGGTCAGAGCCCAGCTCAGCACAGAGGAAGCAGCACAGGGATTTACTCAGTCCACACCAGCTCCTCCTGCTCTTGGGCAAGGCAGAAGTCAGCTGAAACTTGGCTGCATCTCTCTGGGGCTGGATCTCCAGCTGTTCACACAGATAAATTGTGCAAAGGTGCTGTTTGTAGAGGATTCACAGCCTGAGGACAATGCCCAGCCCATGTAATCTAGCAAAGCTGGTCAACAGCTACATAAACTCCCAGAGCAGTGTCTACACCCCTCTCCTTCACCCTGCTCAAAATCCACATCTGGACATTGATTTGGGATCTAATCAAAACACTTCAGTTAGTTTATCTCTTACTGAATTTCCCTCCAATAAACAATCTTAATCTGTTGCCTAGAGGTAATTCTGTCTGCTCCATTTTGTCTCTCTGTTTTTTCCTTCTCTCTGCTTCAATTTATGTCATATGTTCAGAGTGGCCAAAAAAAAGGATTTTTCAGAATTTTAGCATGTTTTTTTAGATTGATTGAGAGTGGGTGCAAAAAAAAAAAAAAAAAGTAAAATGCTTTCCTATAAAAAATAAGCCTAATTGAAATCAAAATATCAGGCCTATTCTTTGATTATGAAACACTCTTCTGCTTAAAAAAATGAAATGCTTAATTTCAACTAATGTTTCATTTTACTGTGACCTGATATTTAATCTGAAAGTACTGGTAGAAGTTAGTAATGGAAAATTCATCAAGAGTGGTTTTTTTAAATGGGAAACTAAAGGTTTCATTGGTCTAAACACTTTTGTTTAAACAGACATTTCAGAGAAGACGTTCAGCATAACACAAAATATTTTTAGACAACTTTTTTTTCACTTGTCATTTTCTGCTAATCAGAAATTCTGATTCCTGGAAAGCTCTGTATCTATTCCACTTCAAATATTCCTTGCAAAGAGGCCCATTACACTGCACTCTGGTTAACCTGGAAAGAGTCCTAAGGGTCTGTTTCAGTTTGGAGTTTCTTGTGTCATTTCTCTAAGTGGCTCAAAGAACACCCAGCGTGCCCAGAGGCTCTGAAAAACGGGTCACGAGGCAGAGCAAGCAGCAGAGATGGGGAAAACCAAATAATCCCCAACCCAGCCTTCTGCAGTGCACTGATCCAAAAGCTGATGCTCTTTGAAAGCCATCTGCCTCGGTGCCCTGCTCCTGCAGCGACGTCCAGCAGGGCCAGGGGCCATCCCACCACACCACTGACCCTCCTCCAGCACAGAGACACGGCACACACACCAAGATGAGGCTCGGGAGAGCTGCTGGCTGAGGGCTGAAATGTCACAGGGACCCCACTGAGATCTGCCACCAAGAGAAAGGGTCACAGAGGTGGTGGTTCTGCCTCGGCAGGCGGCTGGAGCTCGCTGGTCACTGAGGAGAATCCCTGACAGCAGGGCTGCTCTCCAGCTGCTGCCTCACTCGAGCTGCTGCTGTTAAACCTTTCAATGAACAAATCAGAGGTCTATTTACCAAGCCTGCCCCCTTGGTACCACTATTTGATCAATTCCAGAATTCTTTTTGATAGGTAATTAAAAAAGCTTTTGCTTAGGTATGGAGTGGATTGAACCATTAATTACACTTCACAGCCCTAGAGATGCAATTCTTCTGCTATTGTGAAATGTCTATGGCAAACCACAAAAATGCTTGCCTCTATAAAAGAACTGAATAAATGAAAGCAATTTCCTCGAGACCCAGATTTCTCTGTGCTTTATGGCTAAAGACTTGAGTTGCCACAGCATTAATAAGTTTGTTCTTTAGGGCTGAATTTTCTCAATGCAAACGTCCATGACCGTAACACAAAGAAATATCTTCTTTGGCTGATAGAGCTAGCAGACTGAATCCATATATTAATATTATTGTTATCACTGAACTGCCATAATGTGCTCGGCATCCAGTTGCACAAAAAAAGATCAGTAAAATTAAAGATCCTCACCAAGCAGCGACAATTTTGTGTAAAAGCCAATTTAGCCATTATGGAAGCTGCAGGATCATATTAACTTTTCTCAAAAGTATGCATAATGCATGACAGCAAGTGGTTTTGACAAGCGCCTGAGTGTGTGTGTCTGTGTGTGTGGATGTGTCCTGCATGTAAAGAAAGCCCTGAAGTTATTTAAGTTGCAAAGTCAAGTGATAGAAAGATAGAAAATGCTGGATTTACAGGTGTTGCACCTGTTCAATTCAACCCCTTGCTATCCAGCCTGTGCATCAAAAAGAACAGGGGAATTGATGTTATCCTGAGAGACAATGCTTATGCTTGAAAGCATCTGGTTAGCTGACACTTCCCAATTTTCCAGCCTGGTACACTGTAAAACAAACAGCTTTTGTAAGTCTGGGGGCCTTTGCCCCTGTCTTTGAATGACATTCCCTACGGTTTTGGACTTTTTCGACTTTCTTTTACTTTGATAAAGTCAAAACCTACTGTCACATGAGGCTTTAGCACCTCTGCCTTCGTGCATGACTGGGAAGGATTGAGTCTGATCCTTTGTTCACGGAGCAGGGGCTGGTGTTTTGTGCTAGAGCTGGCAGCAGTGGAGGCTGTTACTCCCCCAGAAGGGCAGGAGGATGAATTCTGCCAGCCTGTCCCAGCCCCACAGGGAGAAATGTTCTCCTGTGCCCAGTGCCTGAAGGGATTTAGGTGTGTGACCCTGGGAAGTGCAGAATCTCCACCAAAATCTCAGCTCTGTTGCTCCAGGTCTGGCTTTGACTATTCAGTCAAACGTCGTCCCTTTGAAATCATGGTAAGAAACATGGACAGAGCCCAGCAGATTTTACAGCAATCCCAGGGGCAAGATTCAGGACTATTTACACCTAGACATATTGGGAGGGATGTGTGACACAAATACATGTTCTTGTGCTTTCCAACATGCAAGGTTCATTGGCATTAATAGATTATTTTCACTTAGTGCTCAGTTTTTTTCAATCACGATAGTCATTTTATATATGGAAGAACATTTATGGAAATTACTCCAATAACACTTCACCATCAAATAACACTTTTCCCGGAGAACTACAGAGCAAGCTCTAACTTATCCATGTGCTTGCAAAACAAAAATAAACCTGTTCCTTACAGGAAAAGCTTCTCTTTCTTCCATTGCACAGAAGATATGTGTTAGTGAGGGCTAGAAGTCCTGCTAATACTTTAGTGCTGGGAAGAAAAATCAGGACATTAAACATTCTGAGCTCCCTGCAAGATACTTTCTACAGCCCTTGAAAAACTTCAAATACTGTATTATTTATACATCTCTGAGAGATATTTAAGAATCTCTGATATTAAGAAGAAAAAGCTGAGATATATTTATTATATCATGCTAGAATCAAACTGTAATTTTGTAATTATTGTGTGATTGTAATCACAAGCAAGCAGTTTACTGCCACTGCCTCTATTTGGCACACAAACACAACATCCACAAAATTTGCCCTTGTCTCCTGTACCAACAGAAATTCTTATACTAAAGAAAAGGTTTTGGAACTAAAAGGACTATCTACTGTGGCAGCAGCAGGTTGGAAAGCAGAACAAAATGTGAGAAAAGCATCTCGAGGGCAGGAGTACCCACCCAGGCCTGAGGCTTTGCTGCAGTGGAAGGACAGGGAGGTGACTCCAATTTAGGAGCCTTCATGGTCACGCTGGCTGACTGTGCACCTCTCCAGGGCAACATATTTTTTAATTTGCTGCATGGGGATGAAAATACCTCCTGAAAAGCAATTAAACTGCCAAACATTTATGAATCTATGTTGTAGGTGGAACAGAAGGCTTATTCTATCAGAATAAGAGTGGACAACAATAAGAGGGGAGTTCAAATGAACTAAAATACAATATTTCTCAGCAAGCTTGGAATATTACAAGTCCCAAGTTTGCCTACTGGAATCATGTTTACTTTCATAAATTGTGCATATGCAATGCAGACTTGAGTATAAATTCTCCCAGTTCATATTTTTAATACCTACTGGTGTGTGCAAATACATAGATTGAATATTTTAAATGGAAGCCAGAATGGGGAGAAAGCAGAGTTCAATACTTTGGGAATGCAAATTCAGACAAGGGCTTTTATTCACAGGCTGGCCTTGGATTTTGTATATGGCCTTGGACATTGATTCTACCTTGCTTCTCAATTTAAAAATGAAAAGCCCTCTCTTTAAAAAAAAGAACAGTTCTGGGAATGATATGAATATAAATCACAAGCAAACTGACAAGCTCAGCGATGGAGAGGGGAGACCACTGGGCACGACTGCACACAGAGAAACTGGACCAGAGTGGTATTTCAAAGTCTGTCTCAAGCTCCTGGAGGTTCAGTTCTCTCCAAAACATAATTAGAGCAGAATGTCCAAACCAGACAGTTCTGCTCAGCCTTTGTACACATCCTCCTCAAGCTGGGGGCCGCAGAGCTGGATGCAGCTCCAGGTGGGGCCTCACAAGAGTGCAGCAGAGGGGCAGAATCTCCTCCCTTCCGTGCACATGGTGAGGGATGAGCCCAGGACACGTTTGGCTTTCTGGATTCTGAGTCACTGGGCCATGTTGAGCTCCAGGTCAACCAACACACCCCTGTGTCCTCCTCCTCAGGGCTGCTCTCAATCCATCTAAGTGGGAAAAATCCTTCTTATACAAAGAGTTTTTACCTTCTCCACACTCTCACTCACTTTCCATAGCAAATTCAGTCTGAAGGGTTTTCCTGTGACTCATAAGCATGTATAGGCAAGTGCATCAATTGCAGCATCTAGATCTAACTAGAACCACCTCAGAAGTGTCAAAATGTGACAAAGAAGGCAGTTCTCTCAGTAACACAGATATTTAATCATGTGGCATGGCCTGATGAGATACCCACAATGGAAAGTCAAAAAGCTCATCTGAATGACTCATCAAAGCTTCTAAGTAAAACCGTGGGAGAACATAAACTGAAGTAAAACATCACTGCACTGCAAATGGTCTCATGCCTGTGACAGCTGCTGAGCTGGATCTGAACTCTGCAGCCTTTGCTTTTGCATTTCCAGCAGAGCACATCTCATTTATCCTCATCCCCCTGACCACAGCAGCGAGTAACAGCCAGCCCAAACCTCACCGACCTTCACTGGGAAACTCCACTTTGGCTTTATGATGCACAACTACAATATTTGCATAACTGCAGACCCCTTTATCCCCAGCATAATTCCATTATGGATTTTTATGATACATCAAGAGAGGAGAGATGAGACCACTGAACAAGTCAGGGTACTTGCATCAAACATGGTATCAAGGCAGTAGATCGTTTTGTCTTTGCCACTTCTGTTACCTGAGTTTTCTTTACTGTGGCAACGGTTTGAGAAAACAAACGCTGAGTCAAAACTTCTGAGATCAGTTTAATATGTAACACAGCTAATGAAATTTGTAGTTAAGCTGAAGTTTTGTTTTTGGCAGCTTGAACTGCCTAAAATCCTAATTCAATTGCAATCTACTCACAGAGCACAGATGTTTTGCTTGGCTAAACTTTTCTCACCGCTTAATAAGATACTTTTTTTATTTAACTTTCAGTTCTGCCTAGGAGTCCCAGTGGGTCTTTTAAAACAGAAGATTATTATTAGAAATTAATTAAGTATTCTTTTCAATTTTGTCTCCTGAGAGCAACTAGACATTGTTGCTGATCTCCTCTGCATTAAGACATTACTGATTGTCATTCATGGGATGACAGTGCGGATGTCTCATCTGGAAAATATATAACTCCATAAATATGAAAGATTTGAAAGTTATTTAATACCAAATATAATAAATCAGTGCAAATAATAAACATGTAATTGCAATGTCAAGCACAGCACAGGAGTGTGAAGACTATAAACACCAGAATAAAAATAGACACACATTCCAAAGACAAAAAAAATCATACTGCAATTACAGGACCCCGATGGATTGCACTTAGTCCATGTTTCAGCACACTGCAAAACCTGACTAAACAATTCTAAGAATATCAAACGCAATTAAAGACAATTGATTTAATAAGCTGGGATTATTTTTAAGGGACCAGGGACTATAAAGTGTTTATTGCACTGTCCCCCTCCCACTGCATGCGACTACAAGAAGCACGGACTAAATCTGCCACCTCTGAAGGCTTTTTCTAAATGAACCAAACCCAAAAAGCACTGATATCCTGATGTAACTTCTGATCTGAGGCCTTGAACATGAATATTAATGTACTACTGACAGAATTAGCTATGCATTCAATATGGCACTTCATGCTTGAAATGGTACTTGGTGTATTTCATTTTCACTCAGCTCAGGGTGTCTGTACAAGTAACTGCTGTCACATCCCAACCAGGAAAGCATGTGAAGAGAAGAATGCCACCATGGGTCAGCAGAACAACAATCAATCCCTTACTCCAAATAATAATGCAGAATTTAACTTACTTTTTTGGTCTGTAGTCAGGGATGGACCTGTCCAGTGATATCCTGTCACTGAGTTGGGCATTGTAACCATATTCTTCATACTTAGTCTCTGATTCATGGCTATCATCTCTCAGGGTAGCAGCCATTCCCCCCTGGCCCAAGCCTCCTGGACCTTCAACTAATCCCATGGGCTTTGCCAAACCTAAATAAAAAAAAATTAAAAAATCAAATTATTAATATAACGGATATGGATAGAACCTCTTCTGTGACCACAGAATGTTTCCAGATAAATGAGACCTGAACTCCAGGCAGCTCAGCTCTTAAACCCTCATGACTGTGTGGAAATTATTCTCAGCTTTTCAAACCAGAGTCCAAATCAACACATCTTGTAGTATCTGTGCATAATGAGCAAACTATAAAGAATCAATTAGCAGCTTTCACAATTCCTTCTTTTTCCAAAATGCCTAATTATTGTTAAGATAATTAAGAAAAAATTTTCCCCACAAGAACTACTGGGTTTCCCAGTGTAGCCCATTATAGCTTCACTCATTTTAAGGGAGAGATGTTGAATTTCTCCTGCATGTGGGTGTGCCAGTTTAACTGCACATTAATGTCAGTTCTGGTACCTGCTCTGTGACTCCAAGACCACTGCAGCTCTGGTCAAGGTTTGGTTCCCATGTTGGGCTCACAGCTATGGACTGGTCACCAGCTTCTGCTGGCTGGGAAATACAGGATAAATCTGATTTCAGTGCCTGACTCAACAGATGGGTCATTTGGACTCAAATACACACCCTGCCCAGCCTGTTGCCACAAAGATGTGCTAAATCTATTTTAATGGAGCTGACACTCCACCTGGGAATCACTCCAGATTTCTTCCGTATTTCACATCTGACAAATGAAATATGTAAGACACTCAGCTCTGTACAGCTCACAGCAGCAGAAAGTTTGGACACTTGGTTAGTGCTGAGAAATTCGCCAGTCAACAATGCATTTACAGTTTCATTCACTGGTCAACTCAAAAAATAAAAGTAAACCAAAACGAAACAAACATTAAAAATGCCCATATGATCACATTGCCAAGAACCTCTTCCATGGCAACAGGCATTTAATTTGGTGCTGAATCCTCATAAATAAGCTCCTCAAATATCCTTTGTTTAATGTCAAAGCTTTCCTTTCCAAAAGGCTCACTACCAACAAGTCATTAAAAGTGCCAAAGGTATTTATAATAATCCTGGAAACACCATACAGGAATGTGTGACTCTCCCCCAAATCATTTACAATACCAAGTAAATCAATTAGAGTTTGACCCACTCAACATTTTTCAAATCAAGACTTGTTCAAGAGGAAAATGTCATTATTTCAACAAGGAAAGGAAAGGAAAGGAAAGGAAAGGAAAGGAAAGGAAAGGAAAGGAAAGGAAAGGAAAGGAAAGGAAAGGAATAAAGGAAGAACGAACGAGCAGCATTTGGTAGCAACAAACACACGTGGCAGTACAAACGTGGGACTGGCTTCTCCAAGTCACATCAAGGAGGGCAATTCAGACCCCTGTGAAGGAATTCTCTTGCACCTCACTGCTAACCATGTCCTTACTTGTTATTGCTCCATCCCCAGCTCTGTTTAGTGACAGGACAGAGCAGAGAAACAGTGGTTCATTACTGGTCTGAAAGGGTAAAATTTAGCATTTTCTCCTCCAGTGCTTATGACAAAATCCAGTGCTAAGGTAAAGTGCAACAATATAAACAATCACAAATTAACATAAAAGGGTTGAGTACCTGCAGTACTCAGAAATTCTGCTACAGAATTTCAGACACTGCCTATAAAAATGCACAAATACTGCAATCAGTGGTCTTGAGACAGGACAGATCTTGCTTGTGTTTGTGTCTTTGATGCCTTCTTGCTCCTCATCACCATGCACTGAAACATGACTAAAACTCAAGACTAGTCTGGATTTCAAACCAGGGAAATTCTTACAGCTTATTAAGTGAAGCACTTCAATCTGTGTTCAATATTTATGAAAATATTTTAGGGAACTTCATTTTGAAGAAAATTGTAACGTTTGTGCTTTCTGTTCCAATTTAGGATGAGATGCTACTTGGGACTTTGAATTCCCTTTGGAAAAATGAGAACGGAGGGCCCTCCATGCCTGGCCTGACAACGATTCCTTGCTTGAGTAATTACAGAAATTACACGTCTGAGACTCTACATCACTCCCCACCCAAAGGGAAAAACACAGCAGCCTGCATGATACAGTCTTAGATTTAACAGACACTACCAGCAGTGATGCTGAAAACTACTTGACATGCTCAATACATGGAATCTTAAAGGGGGCTCAGTTTCTGAGAAAAGTCAGCAGTTCCCTCCAAAAAAAGAGTCAAATTAGGCACTATAAAAGTCAAAACCCCAGAAAACTTGACAAAGCCTATGTCCTCGAAAGACCATAATGTGAAAATTCATTTGATGATCATTTGGAATCATCTGGGCTAGGTTCTGATATAACATCACAGCAAATTGAAGATGACTTCATTAAAATTAACTGACCTGCTTTAATGAAAGGGTCTCCAGGATGTGGCGTGCTCATTTGACTTGAAGCAACAATTTAATTCCAGTAGTTGAAAACTTTATTCTTCATGCTACATGCTCTTGCAGTTTATGGAACAAAACACTTGAGTATTTATGGCACAAGTAATGTGAGAATGAAACTTCCAACCCACAGGAAGCATCAAGCACTTGGCTGTTTTACTTCTGAGAGAATCAGCTAGACAAACCATTCATGATGACAATTATTTCATATATCTTTTTCTAAATCCGATATTCTAGCTCTTTGTGCTGCTAATCTGATCTTGTTCTGGGAAGGAGTCATCATTTGTCCAACTTCCTCTCAGAGCATATTGCTGTGAGCTTTTTTCTCCATTCCTTACCCCAATTGTAGTTTAGTCTGACTGACAGTTATCCCAGTAATGCAGTAACATTGACCAATATATAGCAGCAATTAAATAAATGATATCACATTGCTTCCTTCTTCGAGAAGAGCACTAAAGCGCCTCCAGAGATTCTTAGCAACAATGAATGTACTGTATTTTATGTATGTGCATGTGTGCTAGAGGCAGCAATTACAGGCAGTGTTCCTCAGTGCATGGTTGGTTAGCCTGACCATGTCTCACATATTTGCATTGCATTTTCCATCTCAGTGTTGATTTGCTGTTGCTTCAGCAATGGTCTGCTCAACAGAGAGCTTTCTCCCATCACTCTCTAAGTCAAGATGATGACTTGCTCCCCCCAAATCCACAGTAACTTCACCGGTAAGCCTTTAAACAAACAAACAAACAAAACAACAAAAAAACCCACACATAAAAGGAGTTTCAGCTCAGCAGCATCCTCACAAAAATAGGTTGGTATTAAGGGATGGGATCAGGGGACAGGTGATGGGATGAGCATCCCCCAGTCTGGCTGAAGCAGAGGTTGCTGGTGAACACCTTCCAGCACATTTTCCAAGCCCTCATCTGAGAGCACTTTTCTGTTTTCTTCTTGTTTTTAAGCTTGGGTTACTCACCTGCAGTCCCCATTTTTCCATGGCATAAGAAACCACTGAGGGCAAGGCACACAGCCAGAACCAAGGATTGAGATCATGGGGCCAGCTCTGAAATGGGGATGTGCAGAAAGGGGATGCCCAGTGAGCAGCTATTTTTAAATCTGTCTTTTCTTAAAATTTTCTAGACTAAAAATATCTGCAGCTGATACACTGGGAATGGTCATAGTCTGTTCCATGCTGCAGATGACAATGAGGTCACAAATAATTAGTGTCTGTCATTCATTTCAAATTTATTGCTCTCACTGCAGAGATTTCTATGTAGGATAGAAATTGTTGGGAGAATGGAGAGCAGAACAAACCAGCCTTAGCTCCTTAACCAGATTAATTACTCCACAGGATGCATCATTTTCTAGGAAGAAAAGAGATCTTCTATTTTTCATCATAAACCATGTCACAATGGGAAAGTACTAAGGAGATTTATATGAGAAACTATGGCAAAAGCTAGATCAGATTATGGCCGTGATTATTTTACTATCATTTTTTTCTTATTTGCAACACAATTACAGGCTGCTGTAAATCAGGTTCAGCCAAGGTTCTCAGACAAAATTAAACTTCTGACAAATCAAAATAAAAATAAGTGACTGAAAATAATAAAAGAATGCCAGAACCCTGACAGAACTGCTGCAAAAGCTCCAAAATGCCCTTGCTGGCCTGTCTCAGCCCCAGCTTGAGAAGGGCTCCAAAGCCAGACTTCTGAGCTTTATCTGCACTAAGATCATCTGCACATTTGAATAACTGCAGAAAAGTATTCCAGTTTTCTAGCACCTTAAAAGGAGAGGATAAAACATTTCCTTCTAAAAAACCTGCCATAGGTCAGAAAACCTGACAAAGTTACCCAGCAGTTCTCTACCTGTGACTTCTGAAACACTTCTCTCTTTTAAACAGGAAACAAAAAACTCATCAGCAAAACAGTTGTTTCTTTCCTTTTCCAATTATTATTTCTCAGCTGAAAATATCATGTAAGGCAATAAAAATATTTGGATCCTAGCTTAACCAAAAAAAAAAAAAAAAAAAGAATCAAGGACAACAGCAACTCCACATAGATTGACAAAGATGACTTTTTAGCATTTTCAGTTACAGCCTTGCAAGGACAAGAAAAAGGTTCAGAGATTCTGGAATAAGCTCAGTAACAGCTTAAACAAGACTCAGCCTACAATGTCTTTTTAAGCTATTTTTACACAAACCCACCTGTTTGGAGGCAGGAATTAGAGCAGTTGCAACTATTGAATCAGCCCTAATGCTTCCACCTTGAATTACTGTGCTGTGCTAATTTTGTCATCTTGTTCTGCTGCAGCTAGAAACTCCAGCTGAAGGTTACAGCCTCAATGAATGGCATATCTGGAGACATGGAGTGAAGCAGTGATCTCCCTCCTTCAGGAGCTGCATGTCAGAGTGAAGCAGATGCACAAGAAAAGCAGCTGCTTGGAGGAGGAGAAGGAAAAGTGCACTATGAGTGAGCCATTCAACACTGAGCTCAAGGTCTCAGCTCACCAGCTGTTTATAACTTCATTTCAGTGATCCGTAAAAACAACTATTAGCTGGTAATTTCTAAAAGAACATGCTCAGGCCAGAGAAAGGCTCGCTGGTGTAAACAGCCCCTTGCCTCTCACACACACTCAGCACAGCCCCATAGGCAGAAATTCAGTGAATGCATTGGCAGCTCACTGCACCAATATTAAACCTGAAAAAGTAAAAGCATTTTCCTGTTACGAGCATGAGGATCAACAATATGCAAAAACAAAAAAAAATCTTATTTGGAACTATTTCACTATGTGACAGTGTTCCAGCCAACTTTGCAAACAGTAGCATGCAGCAGAGGGAGTTGCTGGTGTCTCGCTCATGATTCAATCTAAATGTTAAATAGAGCCTGGCCCTTAATTTCTGCATATCCCAACTTTCCATATCCCAAATCAGTTTCTCCCACCATGACCCTGAAGCAAGCCGACATAATACGTAAGATTTGCTGCCCAGAGAACTGATCTGAATTTTGCCAATATCAAAAGGTGCTCACTTTCTGAGCTAGAAGGAATACTGAATGTGGAGAAGATTTATTTTACATACAGCACCTTTCAGCAAATCACATCCCACAGGGGTACAAGCTCCAACTTTTGGAAATTTGAGAGCAACAAACAAAACCCCATCTAATTTAAGTGACTCTGGCACTTCCATTAATCTGAAACCCAAACCACAGTCTTATTTTTTTTTATAGTTGTAGTCAAGTTTGCTGCATCCTTGCTTGAAAGGTTTATGTCCCTGGTGCCTGGTATCAGCCCCAAGTATCTCTGCAGATATATCAGGGAGAAGACAAACAGCACCCTGCAGCTGATGGCTTGAAAAGGAAAAAAGCACAACAGCTTGTAAAGCTGAAGCACTTGATATGCAACTTTTTGGCTCTAGAAACAGGAGGTGCAATGCTTTTGTAGCTTAATCTCATCTCCAGACCCCAATGGAAAGCCTGAGACAGTATTTCTCAGTCTTGCTGCCCAGATGAGAGGCAATGCTGTAAGACATCCACCTGTGATGGATGTGGGAGTGCTGAATGATGGTGAAGGGATGAGGTGATTTGGCAGCTCTGCCTGTGAGGGGGCTGCTCCTTCCCCACCCACAGCAGCCAGTCAGGCAGAGAGTGCAGAACCAGGAGCCTTGGAAATTATGTAGATTATTCAGAAAGAGGACTAATCCCCAACCCCTTGTGGGCTTTGCCATATGTTTCTTCTTCAAAACAGGGACTTTTCCAGGTTGCAGAGAGCGCTGCGAGACACAGCATGTGAATATCTGTCAAGCGCTCAAAATACATTCTATGGAAAATTCCATGAAGATGCCCAGGGCTGTTCCCAGCATCTGGGCTGGAAGCTGACCCTTATTCCATCCTACACACTCTGCTCCCACCACATTGATGCTTTAATCCTTAAATCCTATATGCTAAGTCCTACCAGGACAGGATTTGGCCAGAACAGTTTTTTCCTTACAGTTTCCATGGCCTGTAGTCCAGACTCAGGATACCACTGCAGCAGATGCTACATGAGCCCAAAAACACAGTTCCCAGCCCAAAGAACTCGCCGTCAATAAAGACAAGAAGCAGATGCAAGAAGGATAATGAAGAAAGAAGACATGAAGACAATGTAACATGCTCAAGGTGTTTCTGAAATTATCCTTTTTGTAGAAAAGCTTGTGATAAAAGCTCTCCAGTCATTCAGGTAATTTTGAGATGATGAAAGGTGGCAGTTCTGTGTCTGCAGAGGGAAGGAGTCCACCTCTGGTAAAGCTGCCCCATGACAAATGCAAGACTTAATACTTTGAGGAAGAGGAGAGGAATTTCTGAGGAAATAAGAAGACTGAGGGCCAGGTGTAGAAGAGGGGCATAGCAGGACAAACTGCGTTAGTCATCTTGGCACAACGTGGAGAGGGCTCTGGTTCATCAGTGTTGACAAAAGGCCTGCTGGGGACAAAAAGGAACAGGATGTCCTTGCAGAGCCATGTTCTCTCTGAATCTGCTATTCAGTGGTGCAGCACACACACCACTGCCCTCTTACAGGCCTAATCTTTTGTTCCTTGGCTTCACAGAAACTGCAGCATTGCGTAGGCTACTGCCTCTCTAGACACAAAATTCATTAGTGCTTTTTAATTGGAAGAAATACTGTGTTTTTATGTACAGATATCTAATATCAAAAGTAATTGCTTTTATAGAACACTCATTTGGAGCTGGTTATCCCTTGAGATGAGAAAATGTATTCTAATTACAACAGATAATTCAGGAGGAGATAAACAGATTGACGACCGGAAGGACCAAGAAATAGCAGCTGTACAGTCCATTGGAGATGAACATAAAAACTCGTTTGTGAGGTAGGATACCAATCCCAAATTTACAGATAATAAGAGAGGTGCCAGAATTTTTCCAGAAACTTGATATAAACAAAACCAGATTTCTTCCTTATGTAAGGAAGAGCTATATAAGGATATATTTTGAAAGACAAAATAAAAAGCCCCTACCCCAGATGCATAATTTTAAATCATATGCATGTGACTCTAATTTTTTTTTTAAATTTTCATTTCAATGATCAAAAAGATAATTCACAGAGAAAGATCACTTTGTTAACTTTGAATAAATAACAGATGCCATGGTTCTTCTAGAAGTTTTTAAATCCCAGATGACTCGTGGTTTTTGCTGGTGAAACATAAAACATACTTTTCAGGGTTTTGGAGGAAAGCCAGAAAACTCCTCTGGTGATGGCATAAATCTGGAGTTGAAGGGGAGGAGCTGAAATGTTGGTGTATCTGCCTGGCAGCCCACTGATATTAAAAGGAGACAAAATCAGAGTGTCATCAGTTTGGCACCTGTCCTCTGGCAGTGGCCAATACCTGAGGCTTCAGAGGAAATGAAACACAAATGATAAAGCACTGGGCCAATTAAACTCTGCACAGTCCCTGGAAGCAGAGTTCCCTTCTGAACCCCATAGGCAGGTAACTAAAGCCCTCAAGCATAATATTAGATTACCCTCATTATCTTAACTCAGACAGGTAGAAACAGGGCATAAAACTACCCAGTGTCCATTCAAAGCCCAGCCACTAATATTAGATTCAATGGGCTCCTGCAGCAATGAATTCTCTGGTACTGTCACGGTCAGAGTGCCACTGACTCACATGAAATGGATCATCTGTATCGATAGATTAGATTTTCTTTAATTTTTCCAGGGAAACAGAGGTGAAAACTCCTGGGTGAAGTGATCATTAAAACAATAACAGAGCCATTCTAGAGGAAGCGAGAGCGACTTCTCCTTGAAAAGCTCCACGGTGCAGGAGCTACAACTTTGGGGCTGTTTAATTAGATTCAGGAACAAGCTGGTTCAGCCAAGTTAAAGGTTTTAATTTCATAAAGGAGGAAAATATCTTTTGAAAAGCAAGGAGTTTGCTTGTGTTAATCAAAGGTAGGGAAGGGAAGCAGTGGACCACTACTGGACCAAAGGGAATTGTGACCCAAGGTCTGACAGGATGGAGCCACAGCTGGAAAGCTGCTGTTCAAGGCAATGACATATCCTTGACCCTGCAGAGCTGACTGCACACCTCTGATCATTAAAAATACCCCTTTGACTTCTGATGCAATTCTGGATGAGAAGTTCCTGACTGCTCTATTCTCAGATCAGCTCCACTACAACTGTCAATCCCACAGGCATAGGTTCCAAAAAAAAAAACACCAAAACAACAACCTATATTTAAATACAAGGAACAAAAAAAAAAAAATCTATTTAATTTCAGGTCCTATGCAGGTTCATACTGTTCTAGACTCCACTGTGCTGATAATAAAGTCCAAACTCATCAAAGGCTCTACCACATCTGACATTGCCCAACCTGCTCAATTACTGCCTTCAGCCCAGGATTCACCCTTGGGTCTCTGTCTCAGAGGGATTTTGTCCAAGGTTAAGGAAGGTTCTTCCCTCCTACTCAAGGGTGTTTGGAGAGCCCCAACAAGGGCCAGACAAGCCCATCTCCTGCAGCATCATTTTGTAATCACGCTCCACATTATTTGCAGACACTCATATGCCTCCCTGCTCATTTACCTAAACAGCCTGCTATTAAATTAAACTAACATAATCACACAGATAGCTTTCCCAACAACAAAGTCATATAGAACACTTTGCCATTTGTGTGGCTGCTGGTTGTTCAGCTCATTTTGCACAGCAGAGGATGGCAGCATTAAACCCAGACATGGGAGCTGCTGGAACTCAGAGTCACATCGTGCCTGAAAGCGGATCTCCGTTTTCCACTGTTGTGCAATCAGTCACTGAGTTCACCCCTGGCAATGCAAGCACAATAAAGAGCCAATGTTAACAACCACAGACCTGCTGGCTGCATCCACTGTCCTCCCTTCTGTGTCCAGGAGTCACTGCCTGCTCTTCCTGTTGGCCATCAGAGAATGAAACGATCTGAGAAAGTCCCTGGCTTTGTCAGAGCAGGGCTGGTTCTCTACCTGCTGCCTCTCCATCTTATCACTGGACATTTCTCCTTGGAACAGACAGGAGAAGACATCAGCTGCAATTGAGGATGTGAGATTTCAAATACTTCCACCCAATTTCTTGAAAAAAGTTAATTTGGATATTGGTTTTCACAGGAATCAGAGAGAGCCTTGAATGCTCCCCTTTCCTTTCAATGTGGCATTGCCTTAAAAGCTCTGTAAGAGTGACACACTTTCTGGGTTTTTTTGGGGTTTTTTTTTTTGCATCATTGCACATTGGTTTCAAAACATACTCATTTTCCTGGCAGACTGTCTATTTTAGATCTGTAGATCTGTGTATTTTTCTTGACCTGCCTTTGCATTCTTCTTTCTCAGGCACATCTTTGACACCTCTCAGAGAGCTTGGCTTGGGAATTTGATTGAGACAGAACTCACATCTCTGCTTTTCCTCCTCTTTCCTGCCTTCACTTTATTTTCATATCTCATGTCAACATACACCACAGCTGTGCCTTGCTTGTCAACGCCAGGCTGCAGTGCCTCCTTCCATCAGCCTCTTAATGTGTGCATGATTTAATTTTCTGCCAGCAGGACAGGTCAGCTCAAAACCAGACACGGGACACATTTTAAACAGCCAAACTACAGTCCTGAATTCAGCACCTAAACCAAAATGCTTACAAATTAACAAATGATTGCATATTTGAAGCTAAAATGGATGAACTAAGTTATTAGGCAGAGTCCTCCTAATTGATGAGATGAAGTGACAGCCACATTTATAACAGATCTGTCTACTAGAGTATGTGCCCAGCTAAAGGTCTGAGTCTCTCCTGCTCACGAAGGAATAGAAGGAGTCCACAGTCCTGAGAATCTTACTTCAAGTGCCTTGCTATTGTTAAAGGAAACATTGAGCCTGGATTTGGTTTTGGCTCTGGAAAGGAAATCTTAAGCTCTTTTTATTCATAAAAGTAAACCTATTTAGAAATGAAAGACACGATGTCGCATGGATAGCTTATAACATACAATTAATCAGGGATTTATCAAGGACAAATAAAAAGAATTAGGTGCCACATTCTCTGGGGGAAGCAAATCAAAGGATGAGATAGCTTTGCAAAAGAAAGGAGAAATGAAGATAAATAGCAATTGCCAATAAATTTGAGAAAATAAAGATGTAATGTTAGGGAAAAAATATTGGCACAATGTTTTATTTAAAAGCAGTAATAAAAACATTGCTTACTTTGATTTCTGCCCTTTCTGGTTTATCGTTGATATAAAGATAAATTGACTCAGACTACCAGGAGCGGGAAAGCTACAATCTACTAATACAGGCACTTTAAAAACCAGCCCTGCTGTAATAACTGGTTCATTATTAACAAGATTGGCTTTATTGCATGTGGGTATTTGTATGAATTGACTGTGACCTAGGGCTGATTTAGGCCCTGACAAACCCACAGCAGGACCCCTGGGCTTGCCTTGGAAAAGACAGGATGCATTTGATCCACCTACAGAGCACGTTTCAATTACCACACATATATAGAATTCAGATCATATATAAAGACAATGGCCTGCAATGAAGTTGTGGATCAACCTTCTTCAATTTACTTTCCTAATACCACTGACTGCAAGAGTGCTTATCTGGTTTCCACCAAGGCAATGTAAAAAGAAACTCAAGTTTGCAGAGACTCAATTTTTCTTCAAGCTTTACTTTCATTTATGCGGAAATTCCTTGAAAGAATGAATGTCCCTGTCCCCTGATGTGTCTCCGGTTTGTACTTACGACTACATTATGAGGTGTTAAATTACACAGTAAAGGGAGAGATGAGGACAGTGATAGAAGGTGCCTTTATACAGGAGATCATCCTTCACTGGAGAGACTGGTATGAATCAAAATTTGAATTTCAAGAACCCGAGCTCTGAGTTCACAGCTTGGGCTCATCACTCCTCAAGGTCACAAAGCAGACGCGCTCTCCGGTCACGCTTAAACTTCAGGTCACACCCACATTTCTCCCAAGCAGCAAGAGCTCCCCAGCACCAAGTGGTGCCAGAGAAAGGCAGGGCTGAGCCCCTGGGCTGTGACGGGGATGTGATGAGATGAGCAGCAGGACGTGCGTCACGCTGCCGGATCACTGCTCTGCTCCACTCATAATTGAATTATTCACTCACTACTGAAAGGCACTGAGACAGGCTAGCGGGACCCGAGTCTGCCATTTCAGCAGGCTGAAAGTTAAGCAGGCTCTCCTGCAGTACTGGTGTAGTGTCAGGGAATTGTCATGCTGCTGTAGTTATTAACTGGAATAAGAAAGAAAGTAGAGAAAAAATGCTTGTGCTAACGTATGGCCAATTAACAGAGCAAGCAAAGCAGTTCAGTGTGGGCATCTGAGTCTGGTTCCTTTAAAAGCTCAGAACTTAGTTTTCATGATTGTGTTTAAATAAATGGGAAATCCCATTTGTCACCAATATGATTTTTAGTCTGGTTTGCTAAGAAAAAACATTCTGTGGGATCATGCTGTCTCCATTTGTCTATCAGTCTGCTTCCCTCTCCACACTCTCCCATCACGCTGCTTGTTAAATTTTGAGGACTGCTTCTAACTTCAGCCAAAGCTTGGCAGACAGTCAGAGGTCTCCAAAAATTGCATTTCTGTGAGTGTCACAGAAGCTGACATCTGGGAAGAAAGTGCCATTAAAATGTTCCTGCTGAGAGAAGAGGTTTGGTGAAAGATCAAACACAAGAGACCTGTTGGAGCTGCTAGAGATCACCCAAGAATTCACTTGTGGCATGCCAACCCACAAGAAAGTCAGTTTTCTTGGTTTATCTGCTGAAGGAACTAAACACATATTTTTAGGATTAAATGTGTTAATTACTGGGTGTCCAGGTCTGCTGGATGCCTGGCAATTAAATACACCATTGATTAACAATATCACAGAGTTAACCCGAGGACACAGATAAGGGAAAGGGATCAGGGGAGCAGAGAGATGAGCTGTCACCACAGATAAAGAACACAGGACATGAAGGCCAAGTCTCCTGGGTCTGGGGTTTGTATTTCAGCAGCTTAAAACATTTTCTTGACCCCTTCTGTCCCCAGTTCCAGTTTCTGTGAGCTCACACACTCTGCTTCTTGTCAGGGCTTAGTGGCAATGATGAGAACCAGGGTAAGTGATAAAAGAGCATGATTTTTGGTCACAGATTAGGGGATTCCTAATGAAATAATGAGGAATTCATGTGATCCCATTTAAAACTACTTTTCCATATTACAGCAAATTCACATGGAAATGCCTGACTTGCTAGATTAGCACTTCTTCCCTTGGAAAGGGAGAACACGGGCTTGGAGGTGAGGCACCATGGCAGCAGGGCACGCCACTCCATGCAGCTCTGCCTGTTTCCCCTGGAATTAACAAAAAAATTAATCCTTCTGATTGCTTATAGTAGGAATGCTTTTCCCTCCCCACCTTTGAAAGGAATATAAAGCAAGGTATGATTCTAAAACCCAGGAAGCCTCATGAGCAGAGGAGCAAACAAAACCTCTCTCTTTTAACAGGGAATTTGTCAGTTCAGTATCTGTCAAAATACTTTTGAAAATAATCAACCTCTAGTTTCACAACCATATGCTGAGGCACTGAGGAGCCACAGACATGAAATATCACCCATCAAACAGATTAGAGGCATCTTCTTCCAGCTCAACAACAAAACCAGAAGATCATATGCTGGTTTTTGCTTCAAAAATGAATTTCCATCCTGCAAGATTATTTTGCTTTATGACAGTATAATGTGTCTCAGCCTAGTCATGTCTAATTGGTGCTGATCCTGCATGAGCTGTCCTGTTCTCTGGGCCTGGTTCTGACTTTGCTGCTCGGTGCCATAAGGAGGCCATTCAAGGGCTTTTCTCTCTTGAAGCTGATCCACAATAATCACAATAACCACTCCATGCTGGGATGCACTGTGTCAAACTGGGGAATGGCTGTCCCAGAGTGACCTGTCCCATGTGGTGCTGCCATGGGGAGCTCCACTTCTTCTTAGGGCCAGAACAGTTCTGCCACGAGCTGAGCACAGACCCTGACCCCTGTTCACTCATCCCAGGAGCACTTCCATCGACCGTAAGGAACTTAAATAAGGAAAATTTCACACTGGCCTCATTCTTCCACAGGTTCCACTGTGTCTCTTAGACTCTATTTGTGCTCCAGCTTCTTGTCAGCATGATTAAAGGCTGAGAGATGCCTAAACAAGTAGTCTTGTAACATTTGCAAAATCCTTCTGCAGTGATCATCTCCTTCTGTGAGGGCTGCATCACTCAGCTCATGTCCCTTGGCACGCTGGGCTGCTCCATCCCAGCTTCAAAGTTAAGGCCATGTCTTTGTTCCCTCATAAATATTTCTCCTCCATTTACACACATCTTTTGTTCAACTCTTCTCATTGTGCAAAGAAGACTGAAAATTTTCACTTTGTGAACTTTGTAACATGTGACAGAAGGAGGGAGACAAAGAATCCAGTTATTAGGCAGATCAGGTTCAGAATGAATCACAGAAGAAATTCTTCATTCCATGACCTCATCTGAGAGGGCTCTCTGCAGCCTGGCTCTGAGTTATGTGGGCCTGGAATGGGAACGTAGCTGTGAATATGGAACCCATACCAAGCTGACTCCTTCAGGAACCAGAAGGTTTTACATATAACCCCACTGGATACAAGCATTAAAAAAAGACACTTCCCTTCCAGAATTATTTGTCTGTTGAATGGAAGCACATTGAGCCAGATGGATCTATTTCAGGAGGAGCATCACGCTGGCACAGGTCTAAAATCAAAGATTATTGGGTTTGTGTATTCAGAGCTGGAAGAGCTGAGGGTGACGTGTTCAGTGCAGGTGCTGACACGGTCACGTCTGTGCCTAAAGGAGCACCCCACGAAGGATGTGTTAAGTGAGTTTGCCAAATATTAAAATGAAGAAATCTGTGAAATTTATAATTAATACCTGCAAACATTTTCACTGCTCCTTGTGATACCAGCAGTGAATAAACAAAAGACATTTTTCAACTGCTGAGAAAGTTGCAACTTCTGGCAGATGCAAAATTTCATTAAAGAGTCTTAGAAATTACTGGCCACCTGGAAGAAAAGCGGCTCCAGTGGAGAATTTGGCTGCCCACATCCCTCTGATTGTTTTGGAAAGTCATCAGCCTAAATCCACAGATCTGGGTCCTGGGGATTCTCTGGGCAACACACAAATTATGTAACAGAACTACAAAAAAAAAAAAAAGTGGTTTCCAAACCCAAAGCCAGCACAGGCTCACACCTAAGCCACCCAATCACCCATTTTTCCACGCCAAACCCACTCTACTTGTGGAAATGGGAAGCATCAACTCTTTCAGCAGCTGGGCAGCTTAGCATTAGGCTGTTTAATAACTCCGTGCTCAGCTCACTCTCCCCTCATGCCCCACTCCCATCTGTTACAGGAAGCCACCTGCAATCCATCAGCAGGTTTTAGCATTAACAGCTCCATGCTAGAAAAGCTTCTTTTCCTGTCAGAGGTGTGAACAGCGCCTGGTCCCTGCTCTGCACCCGCGGTTCAGCGCTGGTGACACACCCAGCACTCACCCCCAGCTCCCACCAGAGCACTGGCTGTCAGCATTGGCCACCAGCTCAGTTCTGCTCATGGCTGAGTTCTGCAGATACAGAACTTTGCAGCTATCAGTAGCCTCATTTTACACATGGCTGCATGACCAGAAATCTGTCTTACAAGGAATCTATAGAGCAACTGCAAATTTTCATCCTGAGGAAAACTAACCTTTGGGTTATACAATGCTATTTCAATTGGGGATATTTTTAGTCTTATCTTCAGTTCAGCATGTACAGGAAAGAATACCACCAATCTTTGCTACAACACAAGGCTTGCTTGAAAATGAGTTAATATAACAAAAAATACATTTTTTATTTACAAAAGCTGTTCATCCTAGAGGCATATGAGAGCTGTAGAAAAAAATAAACTCAATTTCTAAAAGGGCAGTAAGGCCCCATTGCCAAATAAAATACAGAACCAGCATAAAAAATCCAAATGAAAAACAACCAATTAACCCTACCACCCCACCAAAAATGCTAGAGGGAAAAAAAAGAAAGAAGCAGTAAACTTCCCCAGAATTGCAGGAAAGGGCTTTCCAGCTGTCTTCATGGATATCTTCCAAGAGAAACAAAACCCTATGCAACAAATTCCATTTTTCTCTGCAAATGGTCCTGCAGTACCATGGCAAGCCACCATGAAGTGCTAATCTGACCTGGTCCGAGAACTTCTTTTTGCAGAATGCAAACTGGAGCCAAACAGCACAAACACAGAGGCAATGAGAGCCCCCAGAATTAGGAGTCAGAGACAAAAAACCCACAAAGTTCACCAGATCTCTTCTAAAATGGGGAATTCTTCCAAAACCTTCAAGGAGGAAGGACATTGTTCTCAACCATACTGAAGTAGCACAGGGATGCAGCAAGGCTTCATCCTTTGTACTACATCCACATCATCGTGACTACCAAACCTGCTCTTCACCCTGGCAAAAATGCCTTCACTTGGCCAAAGTTACTATTGGAGTTACTGTACTGATAATTACTGACTGTGCTGATGCCTCTAGATGATCAGCAAAGATTAATTTAGGCAACTGATTCCAACAGGACTAAGTGCATGGGTGAGCTGAGGAGAATTTGAATCGTTGCTGCAGTCATAAAAACCTCGTTGAGACAGTCACCCCATGCAGCCAGCAGTGTCTGTCACCCCACACTCTGCTCCAGCACAGCAGGGCTGGCAGCATCTGCACTTTGCTTAGAAAGCAGCGTCACTTCTGTACCTGGCTCAGATTCCCAGCTAAGCACAACTGCTGACTCAACCACAGACGTGGCTTTCAACAAATCCCCAGGAACCAAACCCAGCACTGGGAACCCCGGAGAGACCAGCTCTGTGCTGGGAATCCTGTGGCCCACAGGCAACACAGGCCTTTACACAAGCAGCTTCTTTCCACAGACCTGTCTTGGCTTTGCACAGGGGAAGGAGGTGTCAGGAACTGCTGGGGGAGAGCCAGGCTTGTGCCAGTGCTGCGCCCTTTCACAGGGGCTGCTCAGCCCAAGGAGATCTTGGTGTTGCAGCAGCCTCTTGGGCTTGTTGTTCTAACATGCAGCTCGGGAGGCTGAGACTGAAGCAAATGCACACTAAAGAATCCCAGAAGCCAAGCTTGTTCCTCTGTATCCTCATCCACCAAATCTGGGTTATTAAATATGATTCCAAACACTGGAATTCAAAACATTGTGCTGTGAAACAGATAACACTCTCCTGTACTACTTTGGCATCAAATATCTCTGCCTGACAGAACCATTTTTAAGTAGCAGAAAGCTGCTTTAACAGAAGCTCTTTTAAAAACCTTTTCCTTGGTTTAGTTTTCTTCATCATTGCCCACTCTCTCAGGATGACATGCAAATTACAGCTCATGTATTAAAAGTATAAATCAGACCGGTGGCAAGTGGAAGTGCTTCTAGAGAATGACTCCATAGGAGGTGATACCAGGCTTAGATATTCAGAAATCTATATTCTCACCTTCTCTAAAAACGTTTTGCTCATTTCCTTCAACAACTCTTCAGCCCCCAAGAGAACTCTGCGTCCACACTGCGCATGATGACAAAGCAGAATCACTCTATTGTCTCCTCAGCTCTCTACCCTGCTGCTGCCCTCCTGACTCTCCTTCAAAGCCAGTAATCAAGGACAGAACTGAAGGGAAAAAAAAACCAACAAAAAAAAATTAGGTCTTTTGCCATTTGTCAGAGATTCTCCAAACCAGCCCATTTCTGCTGCATTGTTCCGCTAAGGACTGCCCCCATCAAGGATACAAAACAATTCATGGCCCCAGGCTCATCCTTGGTTTGTGAGAAGGTCCCTCGGAACAACTCATCCAAGTAAATTAAACACAAACACAGAATTGTTCAGAAATGAAATGGGCTGACAAGTACAGCAAGAGGGGCAGGGAACTGGTGTGAGAGCTCCTCTGGAACATCCATTCACTGCATTTCCCACTAAAAGTGCTGCATGCACAGCAAGGAGTCCAACTTAGCTAAACCAGGTGAAATAAAAAGTCAGTGTGAAGAACTGCAGAAAGCACAAGTCCCCTTCCCTCACTGTGGAAGGAGAGCATCAAACCAGAGGGATAAGAGAGCAGAACTCAGCTCCAAAATCCCACTTCCTTGGACATGTACAGACATGCACATGCACACACACAGCTCACTTCATCTGGACCTGCACCAGATCACGGGTGTGATGTCACTTCAAGAAATAAGAATTTGGAAGCCCAACTGATCAAAATGAGAAATAACCAGCAGAACCAAGGCTGTCACCTTTATCCCCAGCAGCACTGCCGTGTGTTTAAACTCAAAGTAACCCCAGCTAAATCAGAGGGCCCTAGACCAAGATGCATCATTGCTGCCTTCTGTTGCATAAGTAAAAAAACCTTGGCTCAAGAGATGGCCTTACATTCTTTATCTCCTATAGGACTTGATGAGTCCAACAAGTGCCAGTTGTGCTGTATCTTGTCTTTAAAACTGTCTGTACAGCCTAGATATTCCAGAACATCTGAAAGGACACCTGAAAGCGTAGAAACTCTAGGGCAGAAAGACAGCTTTTCATCTGTTTGCACCTGCCCTGCTGTCCTAGAAATGGGTTTTGCCTCCGCCTACAGAGCTTTCAGATATTCACAGCCATTTTCATGGCACAGAGCTGTGAGTTTTAGGAAAAGCAGACACATCCAATTAGTATTTGGCTGTTTTAGCTCTGTGCTCTCAGGAGAAGATGATTTTGGGTCACTGGGAGGATCTCTGACTTCACTCTCAGGAACTGGAGGTGTCTTATTGCAGAGGACAGTTTTGATCAATAGGACTACAACAAGGTTGGAAGCTGCTCTGCTGTCACTGGCTCCCTTCCTGTTATCCAGAAAATCACAGGCTCTTTTTATTTTCTACTTATTCTTTTCTCTGTCCTTCACTGTGTTGGTTTAAACTAAATTATGGTAATGACTACCAAGAGAAACCCCACAAACAACAACAATAACAGAAAAGTATGCCAAGTATGCTGAGAAAGAGAAACTGAGTGCCCATTAGTAAAGTTAGAGAGGAGCATTAAGAGAAAGCAGATTCGTTAAACATGACTCATTTATTTTCCTTCCTTTCATAAATCTTAGTATTTCCTTGGATAAGTGCCACACATTCAGTGTCTGGAACCTCATTCTGCAATGATGCTCCTGGTTTAACTGCAACCTGCCTTCATTTGCTAAATCATCAAACAAACAAAAAATTAAACCCCCTAAACTCAAACCCCAGCTCCACCTCTCTCTATCAAGGGTGTTAAGTTAAAGCCAGGTTTTCTAAGCCTCTAAATCTGTGCAATGGCTGCAGGTGTGCAACCACCCCACTGTAGCTCCTCTCTGGGAAGCTGACAGACCCATATTTACTTTTCCAATTCCAGCTAAATGTACAAAGAAATGGAAAGATACTGAACCGGAATACAGCTGAAAAGGCAACAAAAACAACATCAGGCAAAGGTTTCCTTTCTGCCTCTGTAAACATTGCTTTTAATCTCATATAGTACAAATGATTCAAGTTCCACACAAATGAGTCAATGATAAAATTACCACATGATTTTTCTTTTCCTGTCAAAATAAGCTTTTTTTTCCCAGCTACAAAGGCAAAAAGCAGAAACATTACATAAAAAATAGTTACCACTATATGAAACACAGAGTACGGGGAAAGACTTTAAAATCACTGATGTGATGCTGCCGGAATGGAGACATATTTTTTTGTCCTTGTCAATATTTTGCAGAGCCAAATGGAATTTTGCCTGTTTTACAAAAGAGAGCTGCCCTCTTTTTTAACTAAACTTTTAGAACTTTTCTTTCTAAAGTGCCTAAATAGAGTAATGCTATTTCTACTATTTCTAGTATGAGTATTACCTTATATTTATATAAAGGCTATCCAAATATTGGCTCACTACATTTTCCTTCTGTTGTTTTGGGTAATAAAACCCTGACTTTCCTGAAAGCACTGATTTTGAGTTCCCTCAGCTACATAAATCAAGGCTAACACAACCAAAGGAAGTGTGATGGAAAGATCAGTCTGTTGGACTTGACCATCACTTTGCAATACAGAAGGTCAGCCCCGGAGCAATGGTGACTTACCCAAGCTTGAGAAAATGACCCAGCACAATAGAAAATACTGGGTAGTAAACCAAGAAATGGCAGCTTAACTTAAAAAAAAAAAAAAAGAAGAAAAAGAAAGAAGTTCTCATTTTTCTCTCCTGCCTTCATGAGAACCAACCTTGCACTTCTTTGAAAATGTCCTCAAAACGAGACCACATGAAGAGAAGCCCATTGACAGGATAAGGAAACCACACGGCTCAGAGCAGAGCCCACACGTGAGCTGATATTTCTGGAGATGTTTAGGTGTCAATTTTGCCAGATGTACGTTAGCAGCAGACCATAAACACATAGAATTAGTTACAAAACGCGTCATTATGAGAAGGTGCAGTTTCACTGGTACAGGGCTGCAGTCACACTAAATGTGACCCGTGCATGTGCGGCTTTACCTCTCTCCTCTGCCAAGGAACTGCTCTTCAGCTGAGAGCTGCCAGCTGTAAAAACTTCTTTTTGAGAATGTGGAGATGTGGACATTCACATGCCTCTCTTGCAGCCTGTTCCCAATCCTTACTTTCAAACGTGGAAATTTGGACCCATTTTCAACCAGACCCAAGCTTATGAAGAATAAACTGCCCGTTTAAAAATGCTACTGTAACTTTTACCTATGCAGATTGCCAGGCTGAATTTTAAATGCAATCACTTGGCTTCCAGTGCACTCTAAAAATCAGGAGTCCCAGTCAGCAGGAATCAGTACTCTGCACCCAGGACCTGCTATTTCCATCATTTTCAGCCTCTGTGCTGCAATTATGTGAATTGTCCACTTTTTCCCCCGGCCTCCTCCATGAAATGCATATGAAATGTAAACCCCATTTATCACACTGGAAATTGCTATTGCATTTAATCTCCCCGAAGAGAGCAAAATCAAATTATGATGTGTAACGAATGATAACCTGTCAAATTCAAGGGAATACTCCCAACTTATCCCTCCACATCTGAAACAGAACAGGTCAGAGGGGTCTAGTGTAGAAGACATGGGTAGGAAGACATGATGTGAGAATACATAATGAGAAGATGAAAGCTCTCTAAATCTTTGCAGATTGAATGAAATCTAATTACATGCTATATTGATTGTTGTGTATTACTGGAAAGAGAAAGTGAAAAGGGAAAAAGGCAATTAGACTGAAATTGTAGTCTGACCTTCAATTGCTTTTGGCATGAAAGGTTATGCTCTACTTGGGGCATCAAAAATTCTTTATCCTGTATGGTGAATCATTAGCAACAGACTTAGACACAAAACTGATTAAGAGGAAAAAAATCAGTCAATTAAATATTTTTTAAGTTTTCCCCTTTACAAAGAAAAAAATAAAAAAATGTAAAGGCAAAGGAAGAAAAATACCAAAGTATCATCATTATGACATTTAATGAATTGCTACCAAGTCTAGCCGGTATGAGTTCTGTGCTGAATGACAATAAAATATATCCATCAATAGCAATACCATAGCAAAAAATATTAAAAAAATACATATGGATTGCTCAACTAGCTCTATAATAAATGTTTTTCAAAATAAACATTGTACCCAAGGTCAAACATCAGGAGGCAATACAAAGTTTCACCAAGAAAATTCCACTGACACGTTTCATTGCTTTCCTTTCCCTTTACATGCTCCATTCATTTGCTTCCACCAAACCCAGCAGCAGCTGAGCAAAAAGCAAGCTTTCAGAAATACTATTTCTCCCAAGTTGATAAAAAACCAGAGCACGAGCCAAACGAAAACTATTGTTTGGGTGTATGTCTGCACAACTCTGCAGGGAATCGTGGCAATTCTCATTCATTCTGTTCTAAAAACTCTTGTTCTGCCAAAGATAATGGCAGGACGAGCTTTCTCCTGACTTTCATGCACAGTCCTCTGCGTTCTGCACCTCCACAGGCACTGCACTCACTGATTTTATTCAGAGTGAAAAGTTAATGAGTTCTCAAGTGATCAGTTTTGGGTTGCCTCTTTATACATTTGTAATGTTACTGCCTGTGTTTATTTTCCTTGCAGAAGGTACACACTTCTAAATAACATTTCCTTGATTGTATGTAAACAAATGCGTGTGATAGAAACAAAATTCTGTGCAGCTGCAGGGCTGGTCTCTCACAGAGTGACTTTTTATTGCACTGGATCATCAACAGAGTCCCTAGAAAATCAGCAAAGTTTTACAAGCTCAGGTCTCATCTGATTAGAAGAGAAAAATAAAATAAAAGAACACTGAGATATTACCAAAAATATACTTAATAGGCAGCTTTAAATTTGCTGATCTCAAAGAGAAAGGACCAAGAGCAGAGAACTGAAATACTGGGCTGGGCTGGCCTGCTGCAATGATAACACTGAGCTGGACTCAGCCTCCTGATGCTTTGAGGGGTTCTGGGTATGCAAGGAACTCATATTCCTCCTGAATATTCCTGTCCTGTGTCTGTCTCTCCACACAGAAGAGACTTTCACCCACCTCATAAAAAAGTAACATCCCAGACAGCCTCAGTCGGCTCTCTGACCTTGTGATCAGGCAGTGTGTCCAGGACAGGGCTGAGAAAGCTGAGAAACCCCGCTCAGCATTCAGGTGAAGCTGCAGAGCTCCAGAGCACACGGAGTGTTTGTGTGATACAGCACAGCCCTGTCACACAGGCTCCCCCAAATCCCAGCACTGCCCCAGCAGAAATTTATGCCCATTAATGGCACAAATAATGAGTCATGATATTACAAACAGAATGGCAGTGAGCTAAACCCAAAGAGAGATGCTTGGTCCTGATTCACTTACAGCGATGCAACTCTGGTGATTTCAGTGGAGAACCTCCTAGGGTCTCAGGACTTTTTGCTTTTGTTGAAACATGATGGGGGAAAAAAGTATGTTTTTCAGAATAATGATGAAAAAATTATCTGGGTTCATGTACCACTGTGAAATAATAAGAAGCCAAACAATCACATCAGAGAAAAATTAAGGGGAAATAAATAGGACATTTGAACAGCTCCGCTTGAAAAACTTTCCGTATTTTCCTGCGTAAGAACTTTCAGGAAAAGAAAACTGCCTGCGGTGTTTGATAGGACCTGAAGAAGCAACGTAACACTAAGTTCAAGTAATATCACCATGAATATCCATATCCAATAAATGGAACTAAAGAAGATTAAGAAAACAACTCCCAAAATAGAGGCATGCTTTACAGAGAACTTCCAGTCATTGCGTGCAGGTCAAGGATTCCTGCTGATTCTCCAGGGTTTGCTATGCTGGGATGAACACAGCACAGAGAAATCCTACCCAAAGTCTCCCCTGTGAACACACTGAGAACAAATCTATTTGGGCCAAAAGATCCCCATTCATTGAGTTGTAATGAATATATCTTTCTGAGCAACCTAATTTAGTTTGGCAACTTTGTGGCTTGAGGAAATCAGGAGAATGATTTTCCTCTCAAATCCTACATTCTTCAAAATTATTCCAAAATATGGTGAGAAAACACAGCTGTTGACACTTTCCCTCTAATTCCTGAATGAGTGGATGTGGGACTAGCACCCCACTCCCCATTCCCCCTCTCCCTGCCCTGTATATGACTAGTGAGGGGATGTCTGTTCCCCAACACTTGCTGGCACAAACTGCATGTTACTGTAACAGCCTAACTTACTCAGATTTATACATTCATTCACAAAGTAGCAATAGGAAACATACTTTATGCTAACCCTCCTATATGTCTGCATTTTGAGGCTACAGTAGCCTTTCTTAAATCAATGTTAGGAGTAAGATTTCCACAAGCAGCCTAGAAGCACATTTGCTCTACTTAAACATAGTTACACTGAAAATTTTATTTGCTGTGAAACACTAAATGGTATATTTATATTATAATTTCATGCAAAAGTTCGCTCCTTCAGCCTTTTCTTGTCCAAAACACTGCTGCATTTAATCACATACTTATTTCTTTGACGTCTCACACTTAGAACTTTACAAATCTATGCAAATACAAATGCACACATTTTGAAGAATTGGTTTCTATATGAAATGTTACCTGTCCTGTAACAACATTGATGGTTTAGCCTGTTTTAACTACCATGGAAGGGCTCTTTGCTTACCTAGCAATATTTTTCAAGGCTGGTGAATTAGAATGGTGAGTCATAAAAGAATTGGTGGATGCTTCCCCTCCTCATCAATGACAATAACAAATTTAAATGGCAAAATCATTAAGGAAACATATGGGTGCTATGGTTAAGCAGACCATTAATAGTGCACAATGTTCAAACTCAGCAAAATTTTTTTAAAGTAGTTCTGAAACCAAGTATATGACTTCCAGCATTGTATTTGCCATACAAACAACTTCCTATGCAGAGTTAACATCGCCAGGCAAACTGTAAAACCTGGTCCAGTTTGTGGGGACTTCCTCTGCTCCTGAAACCCCTGAACTGCAGCCTCCTGAACTTTTCATCTATTGAGGAAGTCCTGACTTTGGACTAAGAGCTGACAGAGAGGCAGGGGGGTGGTGGGAGGCTCGACAAACCCCTCCAGCCAAACCCCGCATCACCCCTTGCCCTCGGTTTCAGCGCTGGAGCCGGGGCGATCGGTGCCCGGCTCCCCTCGCCAGCGAGGGGACACTTCGGGGGCTCCTGCCCAGCGTGCAGCACCCTCCCGGGACACGGGACATCCCCTCCCGCGCCTCGTACCATTGAGCTGGTTGTAGACCACTTCCTCCAGGTGGTCCAGGCGCTGCAGGATGGACTCCCTGTCGGCCAGGCTGCCCACCTTGGCGCCGCGGCTCCTGGCCCGGCGGTCCGCGCTCCGGACGATCTGCACCAGCTCCTGGGAGCGGTCCTGGATCCTGCAGTAGACGGAGAAGAGGATGATACCCACGAAGACCAAGATGTTCACCGTCAACAAAGTTTTGATTTTCCGTG
>VXBU01008274.1:290682-462685 GCA_013400315.1 Bombycilla garrulus
TTTGTTTTTTTGTTTAATACTGCATTTTCTAATTTTCCTATTAGGTTGTAGTTTGTTGGGGTTTTTTTGTTGTTTGTTTGTTTTAGTTTATTTTGTTTATACATATTAAAGAACTGTTATTCCTATCCTCGTATTTTTGCCTGAGAGTCCCTTTAAATAATTTGGAGGGAGAGGGTTTACATTTTCTATTCCAAGAGAAGCACCTGCCTTCCTTGGAAGGCACCTGTCTTTCAAAACCAAGACAGGTTCCTATTTCCATTCATCAGCACAGATGGATCAGGAAGATGCTGTAAAGGCCCACCAAGATACCAAGCACTCACATGGCAGCACACAGGTGATCCCACTCCACACCCCTGTGCCCCCACTGCGCTCAGCCAAAGGGAACACCTGGACGAAGGACAGCTGGCTGCAGATGAAGGTGGTGTCAAACAGCCAGAGGTAAAGGCTCTGAAAAGCCAATCAGCACTCTGAAATATCCATCTGCCACAGGCATCGCCCCAAAGCAGCAAAGATGGTTCATTGCCTTGGGGCACTTCTGAGCTGCAGCTGGGCTGTCAGATAGCTGAGGCTGTAATGGTAACAGCAGCAGGTAAAACCAAACCTTGCTGTTGTCTGGGGCTCTCCATGAAGCTGTGCTTGGTCTTGTGCAACCTTGCCCTTACCACAGTTATATTTGCTTCTGTGGACTCTTGGTTACTGCAGGGCGCTCCATCCTGGCGTGAAGATGTTGATATAGAAGAAAACTTCAGCTGCTTCAGGGTTTAAAATCCTGTTCTGCTTAGCTACTGAGGTATGAGACAGAACATATCATTTAAAACAAGAGGGAACTAAAATATTTTGAAAAGAACTTTAGTAAAGCATCCATCTTACAGCTGTTACATACAGAGCCTATCATGCAGCTCCTCAAGGCAACAGACTCCAAGTCAATATGACTCCAGTTCATTTGGAGCTATTAACCTCAACCAATACAATTTTTTTCTAGCCAGCTACTGAAATCTGTAGATTGTACAGCAACTGAGTATGATCAATATACCCACCATCATCTGGACAGTTCTCAAGTTAAGTTTTCCCCAAAAGTGCTCAGGAAAATGTATTAAAAGCAACCATGTCAAAGTGCCATCCCTACAGCAGAACCCTTGGAGGCACCACGCCTTCAGTCCCAGGTGTGGTGGGTACATACTCAGATAACCTGTGAGTTTCAATTTTTTTATGAGGTGTTTTATGTTGAGTTTCATTTTAAATGAGATGGAGGAATTGGCTGATGAAATAGAAACAGTAAGATCTTACTTTTCAGAAAAGGCAAGAAGAGAGTGATTGAAAAGTTGCTGGAAAGTTTTTTGAATTTTAAAAAGCCTAAGTTGAAAAAAAATATTGAATTCAAGTTAATAGCCATAAAATCATTCCCAACCACTTTTCCAAAAGGACAAGATTGATTTACCATATCTAAAGAGACATACCTTTCTGATCATCTGACTGCATGATACAAGACATTTGCAGGAATGAATAATGTGTAGAAGGGAAGACTTTGATGTTTGAAGTATTTGAACATTAGCTTTAAAGAAAGAAAAAGACACCACAGCCAAGATATTATTCCAGTGATGATGCACAATTGAAGATTCCAGCTGTAGTTACTCACACACAGACATCACCCACCATTTTCCCAGTGAAACCCCAACTGCAATTGCTAGCACTTTGCTTAGAGTTTTAATATAGCCTAATACTTTTCTACTTTATTTTCTACTTTTCTACTTATTTAGAAGAAAACAGCAACAAAAGCAGCCAGCAGAGTCTCAGGTCTGCTGAACACCCAGACACACAGAGCTGAGGCCCTCACCCTGTTGCAAAGAGGCACTGCAGCCCGTCAGACACTCAGTTCTGTGTTTGGGCAGCTCAGAGTTTGTGCAGCCCCTCCTCACCACAGTGCCAGCAGGCTCTGAGAGAGGAGATCTGCACCAACACAGCATCTGCACGGAGCTTTTTACAAGAGTTAGGGGAGAAATAAATGAGGAAGCCTCAGCTGTCTCACACTGGGGATGTTTCCAGCCAGCCTGGTACCTTTGCTGCTGCAGCCTCGGAGGTGAGGTCCAGCTGGAATTAAAGTGCACCAGAAGGCCCACAGTAAATAAATCCTCTGGCAGCAAGGGGCTGCCAGTCCCCGAGGCTTCAGCCCTGCTCCTCTGGGTGCTGAGGCTTGGTGGCACATTCACTGCTGACCCAGTGCCCTCACTGGAAGCAGAGAAGTGCTGCGGCCAGGGGAGGCTGAGAGAGGAATCCGGGATCCACCTCACTGCACTAAAAAGGCTGGAAGCACAAAAGCCATGAGGGATTTCTGTGCGGTGATCATGTACTGGGAGCATTTGGTGCTCACTCAGAGACTGAAGGTGTGTGGAGACTGGACAGGCCTGACCACGATAACTCTGCTGTCCTTGGGGCAGGATGACAACACGCTGTGCTGTGCTGAGCAAGATGAATGTGTTTGCTTTAGTAAAACAACCTCTGGGGTTCACTTATTACACACACCATGCCAGGGGGAGTTTGTTAGTGGGGCCGCAATTAATGAGTGCAAAGACTCACTCATAATGAGCAGCCCTGCTCAGAGCAGCGGGCATGCCACAGGGATTAAGGATTCGCAAGATTGGCCTGGAGGGGCTGAATTTTAAATGCATCTTGAGGATGGTTCTAAATGAAATGAGGTGCCTTAAAATCTGAACACACCTTTCAGAAATGATATATACACATATGTACATATGTATGTATATATATATATATCTCCTTTTAATTTTGGCTGTATTAGTCACTTAATAAGATTACACAGAAGTTTCATTAATGGAATTTGGGACGCTTGCTCTAAAACTGCAGCAATTCCCACTTGCACATGGGACGGTTCTTCAAATATACAGATCATGCTGTGTTCTACCACCTGTGGCTATGACACAAATATTCACTTCTTTTATATTATTCCTGTTGCATTAAGGCTACAGGTTGACCCTGTAGAAAGAATTTACAATAGACAGCACAATTGCCAGCAGATCTGCTGCTTTCATGCCTGTGAGACTGTGCTGATGACCAGCCTGTAGTAAAAGCATACAGCTAAAACTCAACAATTATCCAAACGAGCATTAAAACCCCCAATAAACCTGTCATTGTAAAACCAGAATATAAATAATGCCAAGATTAAAATATTCAACCCACATACTTACATTTTACAAAGCTCTAATTTATAAACATTACAGCTCTCACCAATTTTAATAAGAATTGAGTGGAGCTACCTTTTTAAAAGCCATCAGCATCGTCCTCTATCCATTTCCTATTATCTCCTACTGTAATTCCTGAATAGGTGCTTGTTTGCTAAGAGAAGATTATCACCATTCACCATGATCAAAAATTACTTGCAGAGACTTAGAGTTACCCTTGCAACACAAGAACAAGCATCCTTGAGGACCTTGTCTCCCCCAAATGACAGAGAGACTCAGCCCAGCTGCACCTCAGGAAAAGGAAGGTGGCTGGGACCTGCCTGGCAGCTGCTGCACTGGATTCTAAGTTGCAGACTGATGTTTTTTATAATCGCCATTACTTACTGCAAGGAATTTCAGAGTTGCTGTGATAAGATAAAGACTCACATTGGAAATAAATCAGGGAAGCTTTCAAGGACAGCTTCTCTGTTTATGAGAGTTGCAATAAAGAAAATAAATGTGCAAGAGATATATAAATGTAATTTAATATCCAGCTATTACAGATATAGAAATTACCTCATTATACTCCTTGAAATCCATCTTTACTTATTCCTGATGCCAGAAAATTTACAAAACCCTACACAACGGCTAGGCTGTTAGCATGCTGAGATTTCTGCTTTTCACACTGTCCAACATTATCTTCTGGTTCTTCATGTTCCTTCTGGTGCTCTCATGCACTGCACAGGCTTTAAAACAGAGACTGCTTTTTGATAGGGCTGTTGTAAAAAAGGGTTTATGAATGATGCTCCTAATTCCAGGAGCAAATCAATTTTCAGCTCTATCTGTGACATCTGTGCATTATGATCCTCAGTTCCCCCTTGGAATCCATTTGTTTCATTTCCACTTTTACTCTCAAGCAGCCAACTCTATGGTGGCCCAATTTCCTGTCAGGTCTTTTATTAGTCTTTGATCAGATACTATTTTAGGAAACCTGTCCAGACCAAGTTTTCTATTCCAGCATGTTTTTAATCCAGCAGTGCTGGCTTTGGGGAGAAGCCTGTTCTCAGAGATGTGTGGAATGTAAGAGCTCTCCACTGGCACTGAAAAGCTGGAAGGATGTTCCTCCCTGTCCAATCCATCTGAAAGCCAATGAAAAAGCTGAACACCATCCCTGGATTAGAAGAGTTAAAAATATTTTGCTACTGGAATTGCACTGGATCCAGTAGGGCACATTATTCTTTGGCCACCATTGCAGCAGTCCCAGTTCTGCCAGGAGGAACAGGCTCGTGGGCTTCTGCAGGTATTTGTCCGGGCTGATCCCCGGGTAGGAAAAGAACCTCATGAAATATTCATTACTTGCTCGTCTCTGTCCTGATGCACATTATTAAGAGCTGCTTGGCCCTCCAGCAAAATCTTCACAACAAAATTAAGAAACACAGCCAGCCATCATGTCAAAGTCCTAAGAGATTAAATATTCTAAGTGCAGCAGCACCAGGGTAAATTAGTATCGTTACCTCCTGACCCCCAGAGCTGCACCCAATGCTGGCTTTAAACAATAACAATAATGAGATTTTTAGATTCCATTTATTTTGAAACAACAACTGGCAGCTGGAGAGAAGAAAACATGTTTTGGCAAATAAAGTTGACATTGACATTTTTAGTAAAGAATAGCTTTATGGTGCCTTGTCACTGGGCAAATCTGAAGAATCACTGCTGCTTCTGATGTATGATGTTTTTCACAGGGACAGTGTATGTATGAGTAATAAAGAACATTTAGTACAGTTTGTTTCTGCCTTTAACAGAGATGTTCAGAATATTTAAATAGAAACCAAAACATTTCTAACATTAAAGTCTTCAATGTATTTTTAAAATATTTCATCTTGAAAAAAAAAAAGTTAAAGGCAGATGCATGATAAAATTCCATCTTAACACTATGCCAGTGAGAAGCCTTGACAGATGGAAGTAGGATGACAAAACCACATTCATTTAGTTGGGTTGCATTCCCTAATATTCCTAGTAAAGGGCCAAGTCCAATTTAAGTTTTGGAGAGGATTTTTGGGGGGTTTTGGGGTTTTTTAACAGACTTGAAAATGAGTCAGTAAGTAGGAAAAGAGCATTTTAGACTATATTGGACTATGCAAATGCTTTCAGAACTGTTCTGTCTTCTGCTCCAGACCACACAACTTCTCTGGCTTTCAGTTTCTCCATCTGAAAACTGGGGACAGCTTGCCATAAGGGAAGTGACAGAATTTGCTTTTATTAATCTCCCTCTCAATTGATTTAGAGACCATATGGAGTTTAAAACAAAAAGAAGTCCAAACCAAGAAAAACCAACAGATCTGTTAGGAGGCACCAAAAGTGCAATGGTGAGGGGAGCTGCGGGTAGGCAGAGACATGTAGGTATGACATGCACACAGTCATCACTCTTTCAGCTCTAGATGCTGGGAAGACATTCTTTATTATTCATTAATTCTGTGGTGAGCAGATAGATCAGGCATTTTTTCCCTATTAATTAATCTTGCTCTGGGCTATGAAATTGAAAAGCTTCATTTATTTATATATTTACTTATTTTGAGGGAAAATGATTTCTCAGCAATCCCTCCCCAGTGAAACTGCAGCATCAAAGCCTCTGGCCAATCTCCCAAGCATTCCATACTGTGCCTGCCTTCAGCCTCTACATCACGAGGTATAACTACAGACACAGATCACCTGCTTTTGATACTAAATACAGGGAGATAGTTTACATTGGTGGCTTGATTGTGGTATAGACATTAATGCCAGCCATAAAGGACAGATCACATTCCACTGATAGAAAGGAAACATGAAATGGATCAGGTCTGGAGCTTTCTTTGTACTGTTTACTATTACATGTTATATCAAACACACATCCAGTGCTATCAGCTCACAAAAAAATCCCGACATTAAACCCTTTAATGTCCATTGAGCTGCTTTTGATTTGCATAAAACAAAGATGAGCAACAAGCAGTGTCTGGGCTGTCCAGGGTTTTATTGGTGGTGGTAATTGCCATCCAGCCCTCAGGCACACAGCCCCTGGCTGGACTGAGCTGAGCAGGGACCTGCTTTGGCCTGAAATCCCGGGCTTTGCTATTTAACGGAGAGTGCTGCAGGGAGCTGCCCTGCTGCCTGTTAGCACACTTCCTTCTACACAATTAGTACAATTCCCTGCCAGAGGAAACACTAAGGGATAGCTCGGTGATAGACTGGGGTTATTCAACTCTTGACAAAAGGTTAGGGGAATTCTCTTGAAACAGTAATTGTCTGTCACAGGAAATACTGCAACTTCTCGAGCACAGAAGGAGGACACCATAACATGAAGTGGATCAGGGCAGGAGGAAGCCAGAGGCAGGCAGGTTAATAGAGGGGAATCAAGTGGGCTTGCCAAAATAGTCTAGGGAAGAATGGACAAAAAAAATAAAGAATACAAGTTAATAAGGACCTCAAATTTATCTGATGTCTTTGTAGCTAAAATAACTGAAGCTGGTTTCCTTCCGAGTCTCAAAGATTTTTGAGGTCAGTATGTGCACAGGGAACTTCTGTGGTATTGCACAGAGCGGCCTCAGAGGAATTGGCACAAGAGGCAAAACAAGAATGGCATAGGAAGAATAATGTATTTCTTGCGGTGACAACATTCACTTCACTGTGAAAGGAGACTCACATAATAAACACATCATCCCAAAGCTCCAGAGCCCAATCCAGACAAGGTGCCACTGTTACCTGGCTAACTGGAGGCAAGGGAAGTGGATTCCTGCCCAGGAAAATGTTCTGCAGGTTTGATTTGAGGAAATGAGATGTAGGAAGCCTTCAGAAGGGGCACTCCTTTTTCAAGCCCCTGAGTGCACAAGTCAGGTTGGAACAGAGGGTAAGAAAGGCTAAAAGTGAAAATTTATAATTTAAAATTGTAATGGAGCCAGAAATTATGTTCACAGCACATATTTTACTACTAGCTTTAACTGGCCACATATCCAACTACTGATTACCATTAAATTAATTCTGTTCATGAATCCTTCAGCATGTATCTTACAGTCCTGTTTTCTCCCCCACGGCACTTTCCTAATTTTTTTATTTTCAATGCCTGAATGCAGCATTTATCTACAACAGGACCCTGGCCTTGACTGGGACAGGGAGCTGCTTCCACCTGTCATGAAATACAGACAGGACAAGTGATAGCAGCAGTGATAAGAACAGAGCATCTTCATAACATGCACTCTATATAGGACAGAAATGAATACATCAGTTTATTCCTTAAATAGCCTACTCTAAAATTAGCTAAGTGAATGCTGCCACGTAACACTAATACTAATGGATTTGGAAGAGCTGGATACCAGGAGCAGACGGTGTTGAGAAAATTCTCTGCCTTGAAAATGTTAATTCATTTAATTGCCACTAATTGTACATGGCATCAGTGCAAATTCAAACACGAGAACTGAACAAGCAGTTCTGAGCCTGACCTTTGCCAGGTAAAACCTTCAGTTTAAGGAAGATCTACCTCAGAATCAGTGACTGTATTCTCTTTCATGCTCACCTAGCACACTGCGGCCGTGCAGACAAGCCCAATACTAAGATAAATGCAGCCCAAATTCATCTCAAACAAAGTGCAATTTCTGTGGCACACACAACAGTTCTAAGCCACATCTTCCATCACCTCATTCCTCAACTGCATGATTGTGAACTTGCAGCAAACGTGATGGTGCCTCAAAATGGCCAGAGAAGGAGGCTTTCTATCCACGCCTCTAAACCCCAGTAAATCCTGCCGTAGACAATTCATTTTTATGGTTGGACTTTTCCAACCTAAACCAATCTATGATTCTATAAAAATTCTTAGCCCAGTGGGATTTTGGGGTGCAGAGAAGAGAGAAGACAAGACCCCTTTGTTTTATGGAATGAAAAGCTGAGATCTGATAGCCAAGAAGACACTACCCAGTGCCATGATGGACACAATTTGGTATGCTAGAGGAAAATTCTTTAGTCTTTTGGGAATTTATTGTCACAAGCCAGCTGCTTATACTGGATTAGAAAGGGAATTAGAAAATACACAACCCAATTAAAAAGTAATGTTTGTTTATTTGCTTCTTGCAGTTCTTTTGCTCTTTCATACTAATTCCTTCTCTTTTTCATTTTTACCAAATTCAATATTAATATTGATATTCACAAATAAATCCCAAGATGCACGTCTTTTAAAATGCCTCTAGCATTTTTCACACCGTGGCCTGATCCTGCAGCTGTAAATGGAGCTGCTGCAGTTTCTATCAGCTCAGGATACAGCCCCAAGCATTCCCCAAGCACGACTTCAGTGGGAAATGACCTCAGAACACAGCGACCTTTCCAGAACATCAAACCAAACTGAAAAGGTGCCCCAGCCTTTCAAGCAAGGACACTGAAATGAATCAATATTACTTTGCACAGATTTATAGTGAAGTTGAAGGAAGGATTATGCTGAAGGCAAAGCAGAAGAGGAATTTTTCTCTATGTGTTTTTCTGTTGGCTAAAGTTGGAAATGGAGCTGGCACGTAACAAATGCTGGTAGTTAACTCTGCTACCCTCTGGAATGGGCCATTAAAATAACAAGGACAGTAACAGGTGATATTTCAAAGTAGCACTGAAATTCCAGCAAACTGTAGGATTGACTAAATACCTGCACAGACTTTAAAAAATACCCATCTCAGATTTACCAGATTTGAGGTAAATTTCCATTTTCCATCAAAGTACAGCAAAATCAAATTACACAACTCCTTAGACCTATGAATTCTCTGTTGCTTTTAGAAGTAAAAAGGTTTTTAAAGATGTGAAGTTCTTCCTTGTTGAAAAGAAGAAAGAAATCCAATAATTTATTAGGTTCCTTTAAAATCTGTGAAAAAATTTCAGATAGAAAGCTTGTGGCACTCTACTTACTTTTACTTTCATGAAAGAACTCTCATGATTAGAAAAGAAACACAAACTTTCCATACTGCGTTGAAAGAACAACTTCAAGTAACAAAAGAATAAATGGGGAAAAGAAAACCCTCTAAAATGATGGTCTAGAAAATTCCATTAGCCTTCAGATGAATAAACACATCCCATTGTCACACCTGACACTCTGAATGGTTCCAATCCTGATAACTTCTCATTTTGGGAAGCAAAGCTTGTACAGAACAAGCAATCATTCAGCACTTAACATATTTGCAAGTCCCATTTTTTGTGCCATTTCTGCTGCTGTCCCCCAGCTGTGCCCACCTGGCTGCAAAGGGGCTCTGCTGCAGCCCTGCAGCACCCTCAGCTGCAACCTGGTGAGCTTACCTGGGCAAGGGATTTGAATTTTAAATTGCAGAGTTCCCTCCATCTCTCAAGTTATTCCTGTTTGATGCTCCAAGCCAGGAAAGTCAATTGAAACTTAATTCTCTTCTTTGATTTATAGCAGCTGTGGATTAAGAAGCTGATTTGGGACAGATTCAATTGTTTCCTCATTGGGAAAAAAAAAACCCAAAAAACAAAACCAAACCATAAGAGCTTTTCTAAAGGTTTGCACCTTGAATAATGTTTGTGTATGTTGTATTACATCACTGTATTTTAGTAGAAAGCATTAGTCAATCCTTTTTTCCTGGAATTTCACCATGGCTCATTCATGTGTTGTCAGAACAGGGCAGTGACTGAACAGCACTCTGTGCTCAAGACACATGGGGACAAGGGGCTTGGAAAACCTGGGATTCCATCCAATGAAAAACACACTTCAGGCACCCCAAAACGGGCCATATGAATTGACTGCAACTGTTAGGATTTCCTCAAATAAACTTTAAAAGGGTGACTTTGTTTCAAAATTTTCACGTCTTCACATCTAAATGATGCCCTGATGAAGTGGACCAATTTTGACCCTGAAGAACTTTCAGTTTTATATACATACATTTCCATCCATCAATATATATATATGTATTTCACTATATATTTTGGTGAAAATGCTTAAATAATTAATGTTGGTCTGAATATTTCTCTTTATCAGTGTTTTGATTTAGTCAACAAAGGAACAAACAAACCAATTATTTGTGTGTCTCCAGTCTCCTTAGTACAGCCTTCCCTTTTCAAGTTTATAGGAGACAGCATGCTTCAAAACAACCCACTCTGATCTGGGGCACTGAGAAAAAGATGTTTGGTTCATATAAATCAATATATCCTCAGTGAGGAACACAAAACTGTGCTTTCATGCCAGGCCAGGAACCACCTGGTTATACTATCTCAATTCAGAGTAACTTTTTGTTTGAAAATGTATGTGTTTCATCACTCAAAAATATCCAGCCAAAAATAATTGCAGAAAATATTAATGATGCATTTCCCTAAAATATGTGCATTGAAATGCACAAAGTACTGGAAGATAGGGACATGCTGTCCAAAAAATAGGACCCCTTGACAAAAGAGAATGCTTTGAAAAGATAAAGAGAAGATCAATATGTTCCATCTTTATAGGCTCTCATCTTGTATTCTCCTGTAGTCTCAAGTCAAAGCCTACTTTTGTCTGTAGTCTAACAAAGAGTATCAGTGTTATGAAAGGTACGGTGGCTCCTTCTTTATGCTCCCTGATAACTCGTCATTTACAATCAGTCAGATTCAAAACAGCTTTTTCTTTACCTGCCTGGCTCCCCTTGCAGAGCAGCTCAGGCCCTGCTGCAGAGTGGAACCGTGGTTCCCTGCAAGGCTGTTGTTGCCTTTGTCTGCTCCTTCCCTAAACTCGCTGTCCCAGTTCCCTGCCGACAACGGCCAGAGCAGAAAGCTGGGGGAAGAATAAATCTGTCTATCTGACATACCAGGGACTGCCACACCTCCCAGCTGTTACACACTGAATGAAAAACACGCCTCAAAGTTACCTTAACCCCAGGTGAGGCTGTGCCACATCTGTCTCCACTCATCAACGCTACAAACACAAGGTGCTGTTGTGGTGCCACATCTGCCCCAGGGATGTGCTGCCTTGCCACAAGCAGCTGAAAGCTGAGGCATCCACAGGGACCAAGCCCAGAGATTCACCTAAACAGCTGACTTTGCACTGTTCCTGCAAGTCCTGCTAGGTAAATATAAAACACCCCTCTCTGGGCAAGTGCAACCCCCAGCTGCACAGCAATTACAGAACAAAGCTTGTGCTGAGAGAAGTACCTGGATGTGACAGCAATCACTTGTATACAGAGACACCACTTTCTTCCCTTTTCACCTAATGAGCTGTATTTAAGCTGTGCCTGTTTACAAGGAGTCATGCAGGATGGAAAAAAGAAGCACAAAATCACACTCGCCTCTTCCACAATTACCTAAAATAGCTTCCCTGGAAACACAGAGTCCCTGTGATATTCCTTGGTGTCTCAGCCAAGAAAACTTTACAAAATCCTTCCGTGAGGTACACTGTGATTCTGTTATTTTTGTATTTATAGCAAGGTTTTCCTCTCCAGTTAAATATCACTGGCACTCAGCGCTATTCTGAGAATTTCTGGAGGAGTTAGGGGGAAGAGGAAGGGACGGGGGATGGTGGGTGGTCTGTCTGGAAAGCAACATCCCTCCACAAACTCATGGCGAGACAACTTGCTGGACCACCTACATGAGCTGTCACTTTCAGGCTCCACAGACAATCCACTCAAGAAAAAGGAATTCTCTTCAAAATCAGATTGATTGATTTCTTATTTTTTCATGTGTCACCATTGTGGCCAATTACAATGACATCAGGAGCACACTGGTTAGCTCAGAACGTTCTACAGCTACTGCACAAAATAAAAAGTGGAGTATCAGAGGGTTCAAATGAACTCATGCAAACACAATCTTTGTCCACCAAAGCAGCTGCACTTGTAGGAACCCAGAGGTCCTATAAAGAGGCAGTGGAATGTTGCTTCATTTCTGAATCCTAGAATCCATCGTTGCAACATCAAGGATTGCAGGGAATCAGAAAATCCTTTTCCATGCTGGCTCTGAAAGTATAAGATGAGCTTTTCTAATCTGAAGAATCAGTCAGGTCCTTCACTTGCTTGCTGCTCACCTGTGCCACATAAGGAAAGCCGAGTGCCCACCCCGCCCAGAGGGCAGCCCTTGGGCCTGGGGCAGCACGAGGAGACTTGCACTGCTTCCTTAGCAGAGGCTGGAAATCAGATGCTTTATCCTGACATAATTGCATTTGTTACCTGTGTTGTGGCAGGTAAGGAAGCACCAGCAGGACAACAGAGTCAATGATGCCCACAACCAGCTTTCAAGTCAAAGACACACAAAAGCACCTTCTTTAGAAACTCGGAACTCCACTGGTTGAAAGCCTGAGTTCTCGATAAGGAGGCAGATGTATCCTTGGAAGAAATGCTAAAAAGACAAAATCCTTTTGCTGCAGACAAAGGAAGGCTCTGAGGACTGAAACCCATTTCTTATCTTCCAGAGAATTGTTTTGTCTGGATGCTATTAGCACAGCATTCCTCTGATCATTTGTAAATGTCATTTACAAACTGTGGCACAATTGTTCTCTGCAGAATAGATTACAGGGTCCAGCCTTCCTCCTTTCAGACTACAGCCCATGCTCTGTGTTTAATAAGGATGCTGCATATTGTGTTTTTCTGTTGGTGCTCAGTGCCCAGGAGCCACGTGCTGCACTGTAACAAACCAGCTCCAGCACACTGAATGTGTGATGTGTGACACACAGAGAATCCCACTCCCAGCTTGAGAACTTGCACTCCTCACAGAGCTTCCCTTGCAGTCACCACTGATCCCGGCTGGGTCAGAGAAATGGGCTGAGCCACAGGGAACCGGGAGCATGAATTCGCTGTGCTCACAACAGTCTCATGCACACGGGGATTTCTGGCCCTATTCAGGCTGTCTTCACAGCTGCACTACTGGGTTGATCCCTGGCCTCACACCTCCAAGTGTAACATAAATTTGCAGTGGTTTTGATCATTTCTCTTCTTGTTTTTGCCAAGAATATCATAAATAACAACTGCTGTTTACACAGACCAGATTGTTACTTATGTTGTCCCCTCACAGGTACTGAGGCACACAGAAAAGGAAGTTTTGATTTTGATCCTACACTAAGAATCACACATTTTTGACCAAAATCCTACCTGCAGAAAGATCTGAAATTCATGCCAGTAGAGTCCATAAAGAGGTATTTAACACACCTCATCTCCATTCCCACCTTAACAAAACAGGGCACAGCTACACCACCATAGCATCTGATCAGCAAAAGAATGAGGTAAGGACAAGAGCAGACATGACAAATAAAACTCTTGGGATGGCACACCCCAGTCAGAATTCTGTTCTGGATTTAATTGCTGCATGCAGGCAATCTAGAAATACAGACTACAAGTAATGAATGCTTCACCAGATGTTCATAGGGGGGTGTATCTGCTTGCTTAATTTTAAAACTCCAGTTATCAAATAAACATGCTGAACTCTGGGCCGCAAGAAGCAGATGCTCAATGTTTACTTCTACTTTGAGCTGTAAGGTGTGCTTTTTTCTTGGTATTTTACTGACAATGTCCAATTCTGAAAGGTGCTGGCTGTGTATTAATTTCAGAGGAAGAAAGGGAACTCTCTGTTGAATTAATTAATTTCCTTCAATTCATGCAAGGCTTCAACTTCACAGTTTGTGATCAAAGAAAGGACATCTTAAATACTGTTAAATCCATCAGGTTTAGTTTTTACAATGTGCTATCTGCTAGTTCGGTTTCCACTTCTCTAACAAATCTCTTGCAACCACATCCTGCAAGGGCTCTGCAAAACACCACGCAGGAATGACAGAGTGAGGGCACTGCAACCAATGTTGAAACCAAACAAAAGCCATTTACTGCTTAATTATTGCCAGTTTTGAGATGAAACAACCCAACACCTCCTAAAAACTACCTCTCCAACCTGTCAAAACCATCAATGAACAAACACCTTCAGCAAGGGGACCGGTACTGTTTTTTCCAGAGGAATCCAAAGTCGGGTGATTCCCAAATGCTGTCACGTACCAGATCCCATGCTGGTGACATCTGCATTTCTCTTGGTGCTGCAGTGAGCAGGTCCCAGCCAGAAGGGAGTGTGCTCCCTCAGCACACTCCGAAGGCGTGGAGCTGGTGAAACTCCAGCATCACAGAGATTCCACTGATTCCAGCCCAACACAGAGAATCATGTCATGTTTGCCAAAATATTAATGTGTGTTACGCTCCAGTGTTAACTAAAAACATTTCTTAATCCATCGGCTAATCCAAACAAACAAATTAGTATAATTGGAGAGTTGTGCTTGTGAATACAAAGCATAAAGAGAGGGAACACGAATTGTCTTGTTGTCATTCCTCTCAGGCAGCATGTGCAGCTCGTTCTGCTCCTTGCAGTCTGAGCATACTGGTATAATTGATGGCAAAATTTATCATAACAGCGGCGCAAAAGCATCAGCTGCTTGATGAATTTATTTACTCCTGCCCAGAAGTGAAGCTATGATTGGACCACTTTATAAACATCAAACTGCTGTAGACCTAGCCTGTTGTTGATTGCACAAGGGGAAAAGAGGGGGAAGAAAAAAAGAATTAAAAACAGGGCAAAAAAAATCTTGATTGGGAGGCTGGAGGTTCAGTGAAAAGACAAATGTCTTTCATTAGAGGAAAACAACCATTACTTTATCTAATTAAAAAAATATAAAAAATAATCACTCTTGCATCCATGATCAACAGCTGCAGTAGAGTTTAGTCCTTTCTCTGGCAGGTTTTTTCCTTCCAGCCCACAGTATTCCTGGAGAGAGCTGTAAAGAAAGTACCAGCCTTCCAAACTAGCATGACAGGGACACTGGGCTTAGCAAGGCAAAACCAGGAGCCACACCACATTCCTATTTTGTGATCTCTTGGGTTATGTTCTCTTTGCCCTGACACAACACAGTCACCTGAACCTATGCAAAGCTCTGCTGCTTCTCCTGGGTGGATTCTGCACTTTTTGTCCACAGTTAGAAATAAATAAAATAGGAAACAAGTCCAATGCCTTTACATTTGCTAGGTTGCCAGACTCTATCTCTAAAAGGGTCTGAAAACCATTGCTTGAGATGGAATGGTCTGCGACACTCAGTCTCCACACTAATTAAGTATTGTTGTTTCTCAAATAATAGTTTTAAAAATTCCCTTTTTCCCCTGGCTGGCTCCTTTGACTCCTCTCTGAGAAGCACAGAGGACAGCAATATCTGGAGATGAGTTTCCAACACGCAGTGGCTGTTTGGAGCAGTCTCTATCCAGTCCACAGCAGAGCCAGCAGTATCATCACAGGATGATTCACAGACAGGGAACCAACACAAATGCCATTACAGGCTTCTGCAGGGTAAAAAGTTCATCTTTAATGAGATCTTAATGTCTTATAACTCACTAGATAAAATTTAGTTTGTGATATTATGCTAAGACACCAAAATGTAGGCAGCCCTGATACAGTCAGGCTCTGAAGTCCATAATTAAGACTCAGTGCTTCAAACTGCTGAGAAACTCATATCTGATTGAGGATGGATTTTTTTTTTTCTTTGAAATAATACGTTTTGTGCTCAAAGGTGTCAACTTTCGCAGCACTGGGACATGGAATTCCAAACATGTCTTGCAACAAATAAATTGAAAAGCACACAGGGGTACATCCCAAGGGAAACAGTGGTGCACCATCTTCCAGAGGCTGTGAGGAGTGAACATTGTGTAGGGCAGAGATCGGTGTGCTCCACCAGCAGTGCAGCACTGGCAGTGCTGTGCCAGGCCCCAAGCAGAAATAAGGGGCATTTCAGAAGCATCTGAGGCCTCAAGAGCACAAAGGTCACTCCATTTCTTTGTTGCTCACATTCCTTAATGACTTGCGAGCTTTAAAAAGTTCCTGCTGCAACCTTTTAAATTCCCTTTCTAATTATGCTGCTCTGAGGAGCCACACACAAGGCACTTTGCTGGAGAGAGCTGGTACAGGCACCACGCTCCCAGTACCAGCCTGGGACAGAATGGGAACAAGCACACTGCCTCCCGAGTGCCTGCAGGACCAGCTGTACTAATCTAAAGATTATTTTTATGAGTGAGACTTGCGTCTCCTTTATGTTTTATGCAGCACTTCCAACTCCAGGTCAGTATCACACAAAGAACAATAAGATAATCATAGTAATAAAATGCTAATCTGTCCCATTAACCTCTGCCTGGAAAACTGCAGCAGACCTGGCTTCCAATGACAATGCAGGGAGCCCGAGGAAAGGGCAGATTAGACAGATTCCAGCACAGGGAAATAACGCACCAAATCCTGCTGCATCCAGCTGCTAATGTTATACACCCCATGGAAAATTGGATGACAGCAGCAAGAACTGCTGGTGGCACAGTTTCCATCCTGGCTGCTGAGCACAGGAATTGAGTGAGCCCCGGGCAGCCCAGCCAGGGAGAGAGACAGCTATTAATGGAAAAGAAAAGCCTGCATAAGTAGGGGTAAGCAGTTTCCATCACACTCATCGCTGTTCAATGAAAGGCACAGCTGCACCTTTCTCTGAGTTATCAAAGATTATTTCCAAAGAGTACAGACTGGCATTTCCAGCAAGATATATCCCACCCTCTCTTCTGTTACTCTGTTCTACAAAGCACTGGGATGTGGTTCCCTCTCTTCAGCAAAAGCCTCTGGGTCAAAACACTGCTTCCCACAGCAGGTGGCTGCTCACAGGTAGCCTGTCCTCACCCAAGTCCTTCACAGGCTGTGCTCCTTTTGCCGGAGAGGAGACACATTTCCAACAGCTGCAGTCGGGACTTAGAGGAGAATTTCAAGTGTCAGACAAATGCCTTGGTAGATGAACCAAGGCTGGCTCTGCTTGGCCATGCTGACAAGAGTTAGCCCAGGCCTGGCTCTGCCGGCAGCTGCCAGAGCAAACAAACACTGTGGATGGAGGAGCTGAGCACAGCATGAGAAAACCGCAAAACAGGTCCTGTGGTTCCCTTTTCAACATGAATCTCGCTGGTTACTTCAAAAGTGCTGTGAAGGAAGGCAAAGGGACTCTCTACTGGCTTTCAAAATTCAAGAGGCTTTCAACAGCAAGGAACAAATACCTATCAAAGACAATTATTTTTGCTTTTAGTATAAGTAGCTCCTTAAAAAAATAAAACCACAACAGCACGTAGCAGCTGAGGACTTTGCTTCCCCCATACTAACAGCAATGCTGCTGTAATCTCTGCTTTTCCTCCCTTTTGCGCAACAGTTCAATGGCAGAATGAAAAGGCGATGGCATTTCCATGTGGCTACTGCTCTTTTCCCTGAACATAAAGGAAGGAATTCCTCTGGAGTTTCACCTTTGGGGAAGTCTGAGCAGCTCCTCGAGCCCCACAGGTGGCAGGGGTCCAGGGGAGCTGAGGTGTGTGGAGCTGGGATGTGCAGATGGCCAGCTGGCTGCTCAGCACAGAGGCTCTGGAGCCAGATGGCTGATGTGGGGAGGAGCAGCACAGAGCAGTGGGACTGAACTTGCTGGCTCTGCTCTGCTCTCGGTCATTTCAGGACAAGCACGAGGGCCCATCACGAGCTGCTCTATGTCACATGCACACCCTCTCTCAGAAGAGAAAACCACATCCACCATGGGGAGCAAAAAGTCCTCAATACCATCAGAGTGAATCCTTCCTCGCTATCCAAATATACTTCTGAGGGATACTTTATTGTAGCTTTAATAGGTTTTTTTTTAATTATTAATATTGTTTACAAGTATTAATAAGTACTCTTTCTACACTATTTAATTATTTCACATGCATGCAAAAGCCCAGCCAATTAACAGGCATTTCTCTGCAACTCTTAATAACCTCTCAGGTATGCCCTGGTCTCCAGCATGATGCTATGCAAGCACCAGTGGGATGTACAGCTCAGGGCAACACCAGGACCACACAATGAGAGGCAGGAGCAAGGCACAGAGCTGCCAGTCACACTTCCTCAGCCTGGTCTGCTGAGGAAGACCTTTCCTCCTGCAGAAGATGGAGCCCTCCTGCAAAAGCACAAGACTATTTACCACATTAGAAGGGCATGAACAGTTTTGCTGTTTATTTTCCATTGTCTTCCTGCTCATTTCCTCTCTCTGCCATCTTTCTGAACGATCTCATTCACTTTATCCTGCTTCAACATCAGAAGGATCACTAAGAATCACTCACCCTCCAGCCTGAGGAGCAAGAGGAGGAAGACTTTGGGGAACTCAGTGAGGCAGAGCTGCTGCAGTGAGAGAGGAGCCTCAGCTGGGATCCAGGTCCCTTGTGGCCATGGCAGCACTAATCCCCAGGGGAGACGAGCTCTCTCACGTCCCTCTTGCCTTTCTGGGGAACATCCTACCCTGAACTCTGGGCTGATGGAGCTGCACCACAATCAGGAGAGACTTCAGACCCAAACTGAGGATGCTGGGCACCACATCTGCAGATAATGTGAACGAGCACCAATGTCAAGGCAGATTTATGCCAGCTGAGAAATCTGTTTTCTCCCCAGCCCACCTTGCAGGAATAAAGCATTTTCTTTCCTCAGTCATGCGACACTAGCAGGGTTTGCAGGGCTCCAACTCCCTCCAGAGTCAGCCCTGCCTCCCGAGACTGCAGCAGTGTCGCCCAGGATGTTTGGTCTTTTAATTCAATTCCCTTAAACCAGCAGCATTGCCGAGGCCTTCCCCTTCCGTTCTCATTAGCAGACCAAATATGTTCTAGATGAATTGCATAATTATATCAGCAAATCCATTTTATTCTGCAATTTTTTCCTAGTTTTCCAAACTGTGGGGCTTCGTTTTCCCTGCAGAATTCCCCAAAGAGATGCCAAAAAGCAAAGCATCCATGCAAAAAGATTTATGACAGTCATTTGTATACATGAGTATGCTCACAGACATTCAAGTTCCCTCTTCTGTCTTCTCCTTTTATTTAGAGTGAAAGCACAAGCTGTTCCCAAGTCACATTTATACATTTTTCATAAATCAGATACACTACCCATATCATTTTAAAGATGGACATGAGGGGGGGTTGTGTGTTTTCCTGTTTACAGGGTCCCAGCATATCTCATGCTTTGCCTGAAGTCTTTAAAAAAGCACCAAATTTAACCCAAAGGGACACTCACCTCATAATTCACCATGACCTGGACTGAGCCTTTGCTCAGTGTAGGACTGGCACAAAGCGAGGGGCCCGGGGAAGAAATGGTTCTGCAGACACAGCTCCTGCCTCCCCATCCCTTGTCTGACCCTGCAGCTCTCAGCAGTGCAGGCTGCTCTGTGGAGTCACCTTCCAGGTTATTTTCCTGCTCGGGAAAAGCGGGACACGGAGCTGAGCAGTAACACCCCAAAACCAGAGCGTGGCAGGAGTTCCTGCAGGGCCCCACCACAGCCTGGCTCTTCTTTAGCATTAAACCAGTGAGATCTGGCTAAAGCACGATTCATGAAAACTAATACAGAGTCCTGGAGCTGCTGTGGACCTGCAGAACAAACACAGACATCTCCTCTAGGTTTTCCCTCATCTCAGTTTCCTATTTGCAAATGCCTGCCCGATTTTACAACACCACACAGCACATGTAGAATATTTCTTAGAAACAATTTCATCCTCAGGTTCTTCTCCTCAACCCATCCTGTTGTCCCTTAGAAAATAATGAAAGCTGAATAAACTGGGAAGAAATGTATATTTTTGCCCTAAAACCCCAGAAGTATGCATACATCTCATCTTGCAATCTGCTGAAGGAACAAGACAGGTCACAGCTTGATTAGCCCATGTCTGCTTGTGCTGTTCTTTGCTTTACTCTGTGCAAGGTAAGAGAAAAAACTGCTCAAAATGAGAAAAGACAGCTTCAAGCTGGAACCCTGATGTCCTGGCTGGAGTTTGGGCTGCCCTCTTCCAGCTGCTCCCTCAGGAACCAAAGCCTGCCCAGGGTTTGACTGACATCAGCCACCCAGCGCACAGAAATCCGTCTTTATCTGTGTTTATCACGTGTTTTGTGCTACTTAAGGCAAGTGTCTTCTCTGCTGCAGCAGAACTGCCAGAATTAGTTAGACAATTTTAATTTTTTCCCTTTCTTGGGATAAGTTGAACAAAGCGTTTTCCATTCTTGTCAAATGTACATTTGCAAAACACTGGCATTTATTAAACACAAAAACTGAAGAAGGTGACATTAAAAGCTGGGTAAAAAAGAGAGTTTGGGCTGTTTCCCGTGAATAAAAGACAATTGCTAGACAAAATCAGATACTTTCTGGAAACATTTCATTTAATTGGATAGAAGTAGCTTGCCTGATGATGATTGTTTCCTAATACACAGAGTGCTGAAGCTCTATTCAGAAAAGCTTTGAAATGACATTGAAAGATGCCATTTCTGTACAAGAGAAGTATCAGAAAATGTTCCAGATTTTAGCAGTCCAGAGTATTGAGATCACTCAGCAGTGGAAGGTGGAGAAAGGAAGAGGCTATAAAGTTATCAAAACAAGAAGAGAATCTGTCCAGATTAGAGACATCAGTGAACAGGAAGGCTCTTTATTTTTAAATATTATGTTATTAAAAGCCTAGCATGACCAAATTATGCTGAAATTGTCGCTAAGTGTTGAAAGAATAAAGATGAATATGACAAGAAGAAGGGGAAAACAAATCACACATTAGGAAAAAGTTTCTAACTGATACCAATTAAACCTGAGTATGAAGGTTAGTCTCCTGATGTGATTTTATTTCTAATCACTGCAAAAGTGGCTGTGTGAAGCTGTAAAGCCAATCAAAATGTGTCTATCTCAAGATCTATGGATTATACACTTGGCAGATTATTTCTTACAGGAACATTATCAAGCTGCCATTCCCAGTGCTCATTTAAATAATCCTGTAAAGATAACAAGTAATGCTCTAATTAAAAACATTCTTTTCCATCATGTAAATCATTTTAAAGATATCTGTGACTGATATGATGGACATTAGAAATTCTGGTAGCACCCACTCAAGCATGTGCCAGCAGCACACTGGTATATAATTTTATCTAATTGATCAATTAAATTAAAATAATCTTTGAAACAAGCTATAATAAGAGTTGTATAATTCCAGTGCTACCTATTATATTCCTTGCCTCTTTATCTCCTCTGTGTCATTAAAATATTCATCCAGGTCCTGGCTGAGTAATAAAATGGCAGCTCTGATGGTTTCATGACAGAGCAGTGGATGAGCTACGGCTGAACAGCTCAATTAATTCCAGCCTCTCCCCGTGTTCACTGTTTCTTACTGGTATAAAAAGTATTGAACCAGCTCCTTTTCTAGGTCCCAATCACGTCATTGCTTGCAGCAATTCTCAGCCTTCAGCAGACAACCAAAACTAACAAACCTTCCCCATGAGATGGCAATTTCAGACAGCAGGTTCTTCTTGGAGATGCTCTGTGTCTGCTGGGTGTAGACAGGACCTTTTACAGAGAAATTCCAGAGAAGTGTTTTTCATTTCATCATTCTATGAGCAGTGTCAAAATGTGGTTATCTCAACTCCTCCGTCTTTTGGAAGAAACAGCACATGCAATATACTTTTCCAGGTGGTATTCATAGGTAGTTTAAAAGGAGTTCTGATTGCTTTGCATTATTTGGGGATGAAAAATCCCACACAAGGGAAAGCTGAGAGACAAATGGTCTAGGGGGTTAGGAAAAAAAAAAAAGGGAAATTAAAAGAAGGGGAAAATTTTGTCTTTCATACGAATTCACAATCACTTTGTAAACCTTGAAGAAAGCAATCTAAGCATCTCAGTCTTACTTAGGAAAGAAGGCAGCCAAAAGAGATAAGCTGCCCTGCCCAGATGACCACAGCCTCCTTTGGGATGCTGATCTCAGGAGGGTGAAGTTTCCCATTTTTTTCACAACTCAGTATATTGCAAATGAAATGTATTGGCTCAGGCAGACAGAATGGGGAAATTCTATTTCAGTCAGCCAAGATCGATGAGCAGACTACTGACCAGTAAAAGAGTCAAGAATTAGCAAAGCAAAGGACTTTTTAATGGAACTTTATATTGTCGATCTCCATCTGCCATCCAGAGTCTTCAGTCAAAGCATGAAATTTATTCAGACATTAGAACCACCTAGCCTTACTCTGACACTGGGACTTAGCATGCCTTCTCTTGTTAATATCATTCAGCAACAGCTGCATTATATTACCTGTCAAAAATTATTAATCCAATTCTGTTTTCATGTATATTTATCATTTCCCTGCCAACTACAGTCAAATGATTCTGTAAGACACATCGATTTCCTGAATGAATTAAATGAAAAGTGTCCGTCATAAGTTTTATAGACAGTGGAGTGATTTTCAGGTACTCAGTTTTTTGCTGTATTTTATTCCCTATAATCTGCAGAAAATAATTAGGGAACAGGGATGTACTCATTATGGGACCTTTTCTGCTTCCTTTCATTTTACTTGCTTAGAAGAACTGTGCCATGGAGCCAAATATTCTTACTTTCCTCCTATTCTTACTCAATTTCAGGCAAGCTCCTTGTGCAAAATACTATTTTAGCACAACTGCTCATCTGAGTAATTCTCAGAATCAGAGATAACCAAATCACAGAACCACAGAGGGGTTTGGGTTGGAAGGGACCTTAAAGCCCATCTCATTCCAAACCCCTGCCATGGGCAGGGACACCTTCCACCATCCCAGGCTCCTCCAAGCCCTGTCCAACCTGGCCTTGGATGGATCCAGGGATCCAGGGGCAGCCACAGCTTCTCTGTGCCAGGGCCTCAGCATCCTCACAGTAAAGAATTCCATCCTAACATCTAATCTGAACCTACCCTCTTTCAGTTTGAAGCCATTCCCCCTGTCGTGTCACTGCAGTTCCTGCAGAAGCCCATTTTAACAAAACAATTCTGTGCTCCTGCCCTTGCATTCAAACCACCACCAGCACATGGGAAGTCACTGCCCATCTCCCACCACATCCAGTGACAGCTCCCATGCCCTGTTTAAACAATTCCCCAGCTACAAAACACTGCCCAGGTGGTGCAGAGACCACAGACTGCACTCTGCCTTCCACAACTGGGCAGCTGCATGGCCAGAAGTGCAACACAGCTCCTGCAGTTGATGAATATTTACCATTTCCATCTAGTATCCATAAAGAGAATGTAATGCATAGCAAAAACCACGTGTGAGTTGTTGAAAGACAACTGGAGGTCTTGGTCATTGAACTCGGGAGTCATGAGCAAACAGGACACTTCTCAAGCAAGTCCCTTTCATTATTTTCTTCAAATGAAATTATAATAAAGTTCACCTTGCCTAAAGCAAAAATTAAAGTCCACAGGGACTTCAAAAATGACAAAAGGATAAAAGTTATGTTAATATGAACAGAGAGTTTCCTTCAATCCAGAGCAGGAGGTGCCAATCACCTGGAGATAACAGACAGAACCTTTCAATGACATTCAACTGACTGGTGAGAAGTAATTTTTCTGGAAATGTCTTTTCCTTTCAACCCCGCCTCAAGCATTGATGAACTGAACAAAAACCTTTACAAGTTTCTTTGTCTCCCCTTCAGCCCATCTCCAAGGGCATCTTGTAGATGTCCCAGTGTTTGGAAGATGCTGCATCACGGAGAGGTTCAGCTCTTGCACAGGAACACAACTGAGCGGGGAGGCAGAGTGAATCTGATTCATCTCAATTTGTTAATGCTGCGGGAGCACCCAGGTGACCCCAGGGCTGTTCATCTCTCAAGCTCATTGCCTCCATCCCATTCCCTGGGATACAACTTCACCTATCGTCATTATTTGCAGGCAGTAAATCTTCCCCCTCCTCCAAAGGGCCGAGACGCAACATGAAGCATTGTTTTCAGGGATCACACTGCCAGCAGCTGAGTGATGCTTCTCAGAACGACACCCAATGAGCTGTGGAACACAGCCCGTTATGAGTTGGACCCTGTGTGCAATACATCAAGCTTTTAAATGCCGAGACACAGGTGAGGTTTGCTGCAGGGGCTGCAGAAAAGGCATGGGATGGTGCTGAACTGGGGAAAAGGACAGCTCAGCAAAGCATTTGCTGCCTGCACTCCGGGCTCTGGACTTGCAAAAAGCCCAGCAGCTCTGATCAGGACCCTCTCTGGCAAACAGCACATTCCCCAAACAAGTGTTTCACAGCAGTAGGCCAAAGATGCATGTACAATAGTGAGTTGTTCCACGTTTTCCACATCAATATCTAGGGAGAGTTTGTCCCCTGATATTTATACCTATACAAATACATCTGGGAGATGCCAAAGGGGGACAAAAAAGGGAATAATCTCCTCCCCTCCCCATCTACCTTTTTTGGTCAGCCTAATCTTACTCAAATAATCTCTTAGCAGGAGAATGTGAAAGGTGGGTCCCGACTTGAAGGAGCTCCCAGAAAAATGGGCAAAGTGAGAATCAGAAAGACGATTTCAGCGTTTGTAATTGTGTCTGGGTCAGGGAGAATTATGCCCATCTAAAGGGCATTGAGAGAAGTCTACAATATTTTTGATCTGAAGGCATGGAAGTGTATATAGGAAACCTGACTGAACACAGAAAGAAAAAAGGCATTTCTTTGAAGTGATAAAGAAAATACAGTCTGTCCACTGCCTGAAGGAGGGAAGGGAATTTGGGGTGAGACAGTGAAGAGCTGGTATGTAGCTAATAGGTCTAGGTCAAACTGAGCATATTTCCTATGCTACCCCTGATGCCTTATTGCTGAGGTAAGAGACAATGATTTCACATCCCTTTCAGGCAAAGCAGGTCAGTAATTTCTGTGGGATCATCGTGATTTCACTCTCCTCTTTGAATTCCAGCTTCCTGCATTTGGTATTTTCTCAGCAATTTTTTTTTCTGTAGCCACTGTGAATAACAAAACAATGCTACTTCTACTCTCAGTATTCCCAATTCTGCTGCTGCTATTTGCTCTGGAACTGAAGCTCTTTGCTTTGGCCATATTGATTCAGGTATCCCACAGCCCAAAACTGCTTCAGTACTGTTTGCAAAATTGAACAGTTACTTACTGAATTCCTTTATTTCTCACACCCACCCTTGCATTTAGAATCATCTCTCCATGAAACAGCTAGAAATTATTCCTGAGTAAAGAAGCAATGCTGACTTTCCTCCCCTCGTCTGACACAATGGGAAATAGGAAATCAGAGCAGAGCGAAGCAGTGCTTTATCTCAGGCTTCAGGCTTTTGAGAGGTTTCCTCCCTTCACCAACCTGCAGGGAAAGTAATGTCTCTACAGGTATGTAAGAAGTGGTACTGACATCCCATCACACTCCTGCTGCACACTGAGTATATCACAGAATGCAGAGGTGTGCAGTAATTCTTTTCTTTTTCCCTCCACTTTCTCCTCAATATTACAATGAGGGTTTATGCAGCTGCTCAAGGAAGCTGAAAAGTAACCTACAGTTGGATCAGTGGAGATTCAGACTCAGACCATGTATTTCCTGAGAAAAGTCTGCGTCCCCTCCCCAGAGCTGGGGCAGGAGCAAGCCCTGGATCTGAACATTCAGGTGTGGATTTGTGCTGTGCTCCAGAGGACACAGCCAGACAGCTCAGCTGGACAAACCCCCAGCTCAGCTCTGCTGCCACTGGGAGGTCTCATAAGTTGTTACAAATAAGAGTTATGAATTGATAGCAAACTGCTCCTGGGGACAGGAACAGTTTGGAGTTCAGAGCGTGCTGAGTCTCTGCTCTGCGGGGCTCTCGTGCCTGCAAGCCCAAGGGGCTCTCTGGGGAGCACACTGGTTTGTCTGAGCTTCTGTCCCCAAATAACCATCAGAGGCTTCAGCTGGAAGAGGAAACGACACAGTGTACATATTAAAACAGCTATAACAGAAGAGGAAATTGCCTTTCATTAATTTTCCATAAGTAGATTACACCAAGCAGAGTGTAAACAGTCCCACGGGCACCAATTACCAGGCTTATTCTATAACTGAATTGTCCTAAACAAGCACCATTTTAATTTGAATATCAAATACTTTACACAGCAGGAAAGAGAAGGAATAAACCAACCTAACAATGCATTTGTTAAGGATTTCTACAAAATTGCTGTGGAAACCTCTGTGTCCCCAGTGGATTGGGCACATTCTCTTCCCACAGGCTCCTGCTGCACATCTTCCTCCATCACAGGAGAGGCAGCACGGGCACATGCCAGCCATTGTGCCATTAACAAAATGGCCTCAGAATCTAAGGAGAAGCCAAATTAAGCAAGCAAACCAACCAAACAAAGAACTACAACCAAGTCCTCCCTACATTTAATTAGATTTGGCATAATTGCCTTGTTTTTCTTTTTTTTTTTTTTTCCCTATTTCAAAGAGACTAACTTATTAGAGCTATTTGCTGCTTTAAAGATCCGTAATGAAATTAGCCTTCAGGTACAATTTTTCTCTAATAAACTGGAATGATTAAATACCTCATATGTCCAGGAATGAGTGAAGCCAGTGGCATTAAAGAAACAGAACCTAGCATTATTCAGGTCAGTTCTCCAGCGTAAAAGCAGCAGCACACATTCCCATGCAGATCTGGAAAATCCTTCTCATTTCCCAAACTCGAGCTTGTTCGTGAACTATGAATATTAGCAACATCAGCAAAAGGCCAAAGATTTAATAGATGAAATTAGAAATGAGATAATAAAATGTTCTACTCTGTCCAAAGGAAGGCAGGGAGCTTCAGAGGATGCCACAACTTTCTCAATCCTGGTAAAACACAAAGTTTTGTGCTCCTATTTGTATATAGGGCAGTTGTGGCTATTTCTGATCAGCTCTTGTGAGTCTTAGCCTCTCTCAAACACATCAAAGCCCTGCAATTCCTGTTTGTGGAACTGAGAATGTGCAACCTGTTTGGGTTGGAGAAAAGGTCTGAGAGAGGGGTGGGTTATCCCAGTCTAAAAAGCAGGAACCAAGGCATGCATTAACTAGTTTAGCCAATAAAGCTCAGGCACAACACCTGAAGAACATCTACTGCTAAACCACAGGGACTCCAACCTCTTCATCTTCTCTCTCAGAAAACTCATCCTCCAGAAACAGTAACGACTCTGGAAAAAGCATCAGGCAGTCTGTCTCATGATCTGAATCTCCAGCACACCCTCTGACATGATGTCAGAGTTGCAAGATGCTGGTCAGAACCTTTACTGGTACAAGTTCAGCAATCCTGCCACAGCACACTTGACACTGCAGTGTGTTCCAACACACCATGCTGTAAATTGAAAGCCAAGTGTTCTCTGTACAGTTCTTGAAGAAATAATTTAGTTCCTAGGTGAGAGCAATGTTAAATGTATTTGAAGCCCCGAATACTAAACAGTCCTGTTTTCCTGCTGTATATTTTGGGTTTATTTTATATCACATAGATGAATGGGCAGAGAAGTGCAGCCTTCTGGAAACTGAGTTTGGTCTTTGCCCAAAAACCATTATTCATTTCCATGTAACAACAGCAAGAACTGCATGTCCTCCACTTGTACTTACACCATTGAAAGGAAAGGCCCTGAAGAGAAATGTGGAGAAAAATTTTTACATGTAGAACAGAAGTTGTGAAGTTTCCTTTTCTTCAATTTCACTGAAGAAGAAAACACAGCAACTATTTAGACTGAATCTAACCATCTTATTTTATAACCGGTGTCCAAAAAGGCCAACCCACTGCATTTTTCCATTAATGTCTACCTAATATGAAGGCAGGATTGAGCTGCTGCATCAACAAGGCCCTGCAGGAAAGAGTTTGCTCTCTGCTAAATGTCTGGCTGCTCCTACACAGCAGCAGAAGTTGGGCCCCTTTCCCCTCACAGACAGATTAAAGGTGATCAGCCTGAGGGCTTTGTGCCCAGATGGGAAATGCTCTGGAACCCTGTCTCCATCTGTGCCAGCCTGTCTCCTCCTGTGCCACCCCATGTCCTGCTGAAGCTCCTCAGTTCCCCCATGAGGGACCTGAGCCAGCTCTGCCTGGCCAAGGCCCACGGGCACGGACACTGGCATGGAGCATTTGTGGAACTGGCATTTCCTCTTTTCCACTGTTTATTAGGCTGATACATCATTCACAGGAGAGGTGAACACTGCAAATACCTCTGCCAGCTGCAGGTATCAGTCATTTCTAGGCTTTGCCACCATTGAAGAAACAGGAAGGGCAGGCCAAGGATAAAAATTTCAGTCTCTCCTGTGGCTGCCAGGATCTCAAGCACCTCTCTTACTCATTACATAGATACTGTTCTGTATTCTGCTTGCTGCCTGGATCTGACAGGGGCATGTACTTCTCTTTCAGCCCCATCCATTATTACCAATCCAATGGGAAAAGCATTCCAGATCCCTGCTAGATTTCCATGTGACCTTGATGAATAGACTGGTCACTGTACCTCAGTTGTTCACCCGGGGCCTTACTTCAGTAGATCACTGAAAATATAAAACACAATTTCCTGGAACAGATAAGTTACCAAACACGGAGATAAGGATTAAGGATAGTTAATGGGCTGTGCATGCTAAGCTTTACTACAGAGGATTCTGTCCCCCATCATAGCCTGTGTCCCACTGGGTCCCAGTGTCACATAAAGTCATGATAATGTTCCAAACCACATCCAAAGTCTCCAGTTCAGCCTGTGAGACGGGAGCTGTTGGATGAAAAAGAGCAGCAACAAATTTCAGGCTCAGCAGAGAACCTCCCTGTATATTTACGAGCCTAAGTCCAACCTTTAAAATCTCTCTTTTTCCCAGTGCAGTTTTCTTCAACAGGAAGTCATGGGTAAAACAAAAAGAAGCTACTAATGATAAAAGAGTCAGGCAGAAATAATAGATTTTTACTTTTTTCACATCCCTAGCAGCACAGTGAAGTAGAAAGGAACATCAACAATTTATTTACTGGTCTTCAGTACCACATCCTGCTGTTTTTCTACCCCCAAACAAGACCCTGTGGGTTTAATTAAGTTTTCAGAGGAGGCTTGGGAGACATGATTTCAGTCAGTCTATGTCATTTATTCCATGTTTTCTATGGATGCATGGGGAAAAAAAACCTACACAGCAAAATAAATCAAACATTGTCCTGGTAAGCAATACACCAGACAGATATGCCAACCCTCCCTTGTCCTAATGCTCTCACACAGCAAGAACAGTCCAGAAGAGAGAAGTCCAGAAAACCTCTGCCCATACAGGATGAGGAAGCCCTCAAAACTTAGCTTTTCATGGACATCATTGTTCACCAAGAAATTGGAGGAAGATGTACACGAGTCCCCTGAAGCACCTTTCCTCCCTCCCTTGCCACACCCACATGCCATTGCCTTATCCCTTGGCTGGCATCTCCAGTCTCACGTTCGAGACTCCCACAGGCAATGAACGAATGCTGTGATCTGGACAGATCACCCAGGAGCAGGTCCAAACAGTATTCAGACCTCTGAAGACACAGATGGGCACCTACAACCGGGAGTGCAGCACTTACAAAATCCACCAGCAAACAGACTCGGATCTCAGGACGAGTCACCGATTTTATATATTTGGCCACTGGACTTTGTGCCTCAGTACATCACCTGCACTGCAGGAAAACAGGAATATCTGACCTCTGCGGGACAGTGTGGGAGAGTAGGAAAACACTCAGCTGCCACGGGGAACTGTGGTTGTGCAGCAGGATTTGCAGAGACACACATGCACAAAGGTCCGAGTCCTCGTGGGCTCACACAGCAGGTCCTGTCTTACAGCACATTCAGGCTCGCAGAATTTATGTTACAAAAGTTATCAGGATGTTTTTACAGCTTTCTGATGAAAGCATAGACTTGTTAACAACCCCCTTTCAAGTCAAGCAGCCAGCCAGCGCTCCTGTTTCATAAAATACTGTGCTCATGTTGAACCTTTTGCCTCCACTTTTTTTTCTGACACAGTGAACGTGTCCCGCCCCCACAAAGCACATACTAAAATATGCCTTTTGCTGCAGCATTTTGAGGTAATCTCCCATCTGAATTATCTCTGTCCTGAAGCCCAGCTTTATTTTTGGGAGGCTCCAGGTCAGTATCGAGAAAGTCTCTTGACTGTGTTCACTTGTGAGCACATTGACTCTGCTGTCTCTCCAGAGGGAAATCCTTTGCCCTGACTCATAATTACCAGCAAACCATCTGAATTTCAAGGCAGTTTTACTTTGGCACTGTAAATAACCAAACAAGAAGGACCATTACCCATATCTATCTTAAAAACAAAAGAGGTTAACACTCCTATCCAAAACCTTAGCTCAACACTACCAGCAGCAAGAGCTTCAGGAAACGTGCTTATAGAGAGATTAAGGTCGATCCATATTTGAGGAACATGACTAGAACCCCAGAACAATAGCTGGAAACAATTTCCAGGCCTAAGTCTTCTGTCTGCCTCTGCAGGCAACTTCCCCCACCCTTAAACTACTTAATCTCACAGGCCTCTGTCAGTGTATTTTTTATGATTTTAAAAAGTGACTGGGTTCATTTGCTCTCTCTGTTGTTTTTAAGCCAACGTCTTAGAAGCCTGAAAGTGAAATATATTTCTTTATCAATTCCTTGTTTTTCTCCTCCTCTGCCACCCATGCACAGTGGTTTGCTTATTGAGGCTCATTCATGTGTAGGAGCTGCTGGCATTGATGTATTTTCTTAACAGGGTAGAGGGTTTTGTTTTTTATATTTTTAGAACTGGCTGGCACATTGATTTAGGCTGGCAGAAAGAGCAGATGAAGATGATGTTAATTTTACAAGCAGAAACAAGCAGGGATAGAATGCTGGGCTTCTGTACCAGAGACATCTCAGTGGGCTACTGCACGGACAAGCTCAAGACTTCCAGATTGTAATTCCCCACCAGTTTTACTGTGACTGATGACCCACAGGTAAAGGATTTCACTTCCTTTTGAAAGAATATTTCATGGAGATTTTGTAATTGTTCCTCCTCTGACTCATGGAACACTGCTGGTCACTCGTAGGTAAAATCTGGATGCTCACAGTGGTAGTGGGAGCTCTCTGTTACTCCAGGAAAATAGATGTACACCAACTTATCCCTTCCAGCCATTTATCAGTTCATTAGCACTACTCAGTGCCTCACTCCAAATTCTCTTTGTGTATATAACACACAAAAACCCAAACCCAAACAAACAAAAGCAATGATTTGTTTATGTGTTCTTTTCACAGGAACACCAACCTGGCAGTGAACGCTGCTTTCCACAGCCATAGTACACACACTCCAAACATTGTGTACAAGATCCTGTACTCATGTAAATGATCTCTTGCATAGAACCAGCTCTGAGGCCCCTTAGCAGGTAGCAGCACATTCCAAGCTTTATGGCAAGGATGACTCACAGCAACACTGATAAAAAAAAGCATCATCTCCCATCAGGTCACAGCCTGCTTTCTACAGAGAAGAAATGAAAAGATCCACCGGTCCTCTTCCATCCCTAGCATTAGTCAGCAGCATCTGAGTATCTCAGAGAAAAGTTAATTGTGGTCAGGATGAATCTGATTACCTCAATTAGATGCAAGCTTTTAGGAGTGAAGAGAGAGGCCTTCTCTTTAGGAAGAGCAGCAATATTTATCTGGAGGAACTAAGACATAGCAGGGATCCTGCAGAGATGTTCATGGTGGTGCATTGTGAGACAGAGTCACAGGGACAACACAAGAAAACAGCTCCAGAGTTCATCTTGCCCACCTTAGGTCCTAACTGAGCATCTGCTTAAATTTTACAGAGGAATCTTTCCCCTTGCAAACACCTCAATGAACTGCAGAAAAAAAGAACTCCCTCTCCTTTCCCTCTGCTTCAGATGTAGGGCTACCACCCATCTCCAGCCATGGGAAAACAATGCAATATCAGTAACTTCGAGTTAAAATCCATCTTTGAGCTCCAGTATCTCTTGTGGCTGCTCATCCACATCTTTGCGAGAGCTTTGGTTGGTGCATGAAGCCATTTTGCAGCAGTGCTTTGCACACAAATACGAGGCACAGATTCCAGAGCTCCCCTGAAAACGAGCTCCTGCTCCATCTGGACACGTTTGCTTGTGTTGGATTTGTCATCTGCCTGGGAAAGGGTGAGTGTGTGAGATCCTGCACTCCAGTGGAGGCTCCCTTAGAACAAGAGCTGGCTCAGACTTAGACCAGTATTTCCACTTCTACAACAGTAAGGACAACTCAGAAGGAATCCGAGAACCCAGCGAGTTTCACGCGTTGCTCAGGGTCTCTTGTAATATCACAGATTATTATCCCTCCATGTTTGTTAGAGGAGTTTGGAAGAAAGAGGAGGGATTGCTGGAAATTGGCTTTTAAATCTGGCTTCCCCTGAGAAAGATGGTCATGCTCTGAGGTTTGTGGTATTACTTGATAAGCAGTGATTAAAACAGTAATCCCGAATTGTAATCAAAAAGCAGTCAAAGCTCTGAAATTACTTTTTACTAAGCTTTTTTCCCCTTTCAAAGACAGCTCTGTATGGCAAAAGATAATAAAACACCACAGACGCTGTTCCAGTTTCATTTATAAATATTTGAGCCATTAATTTATAGTTTGGAAGGGTTTTTCCTCTTGTCTTTAAGTCCACCTCAAAAATGGGTCTGTACTCTAGGAGAAAGGAGGAAATTATTTTTCCTGTGGCTATATTGCTCTTGGATACCTGATATATTTATATGCCATCACAGTATGAAGCAGAGGAAAGGTTTCCCCTTACCCAGTGAAATGCTAAAGTCAGCCCTCCCCATGCCTTCCCCGGCAGCAAAATGTCAGGCTGCTCCGTGTGATGGTTAGCAAGAGCCTCTCCTAATTGATATGGGTTTGAGATTTCTAAAAAACAAAGCTCCTGCTGACTTGATTCCATGAGGAGAATTCAGAGCTCCGATTTCAGGGTTGATGTCTGCAGGTTCACTGGATGAAGACACACAGAGTGCTTGTGTTCAATAACTTCTCCTTCAGCCCACTCAGCCAGAGCTGCGTGTTCACGTTTCCCTCATCAGATGAAAAGCACAAGCAATAGCTCATGACAATTTGATTTTTCCACATAGCAAATGGTCAAACTAGCAACCAGTTTGTTTTCAACAATGATGTTGCCAGAGAAAAAAAATAGTAGCAATAGGATGATCCAACACACGTGCTTTTTAAAATTTCAGACCTAAGTACAAAGCTTTCATTAAGCTAGAAAATTTTCCATAGTTATGTGCAATGATTTGTGATTTTTTTCCCCTTTGTGCTGATTTTGCAAGAGAACAGAAATAAAATTCATCAGGCTGTAAAAATCAATAGTGATGCTTTGTCCTGTGTAATAGAAAAACTGCAGAAGTTTGTCAAGCTGAACAGCAAAATTCACAAAGGAGTGCAGGTCACGTCCTGCATGGGAGGAACTCAGCCTGCTGCCTGTGTGTCCCAGTCTAACCCCACACTCAACTCTTAGTCTTTATTAGGGACAAAATAAAGACACTACGAGGTATTGCCTTTTCCCACACATGCCCTCATAGCTCTGGAACCACACCTATTTATTTCAGAGACAACAGAGATTTCTGCTTTGTAAATGCTACTCATGGGCTACCCTGAAACACAACTCACACCATTCCAGGTCTCACATTTCCCCCAAAGATCAGTTAAGTGTTTTTCTAACCATATGTCTCCACAATACAGTTTTCAGTCTGACATTTCCCCACTGCACATTTCCTAAAGTCAACTGCCTGAGGAAACAGGATCAGCTGCTCCAGCTGCTGTGTGGACCTAGATCATCCCAAACCTGAGGATGAAGTGGGAAACCTCCACAAGGCACCTCCCCATCCTGAGTGCCTTTGGAAAAATGGGGAAAGAAAAGCAATAAACGTCTGTGTGTGTTGATTATCCAGTCACACTCCTGACAAGGCCTACTAATAAACACCCGTGATTTACAGAACTTGATGGAAGCAAAGTTATAACATGAACTTTTAGAAAACAAATTTTCTCAGTGATGAATGCTTCCCTTCTGTTCCATTTAACAGCTGGATAGTGAAGATGAAGACAAAGCACACGTTTTATCCGTGGATTAAATTAAACCCTGGATTACAAATTGTAATTGAACATAATTATTTCAATAGTAGGAAAATTTAAGGCCGTCCTCATGAGGCAGAATGTGCCCCATAGAGCAGCATTAACATGCTCAAAATGGTTATTTTCTACTAACACACATTCTGGTATTCCATTTTAAAGCAGCTAGCAAAACATCCTCAATTTCTTGTGGATGAACAAAAAATCCCAAGATACCTTTATGTTTTATACTACTCTGTAAAACCAGCAAAGTGTAAACTCCATAAAATGGCTTTTAATCTAGCACAAGTTTACTTTATACTGTGTGATACAATCATCTAAAACAAATGTTGTGGGTTAAATTTGGAAAACAGAAGATGAAACCTAAAAAACCACTCCCTTTTAATGCCTGAAGAACAAAACACAACTGTCTTTCATAACCAGAAGACTTCAAATCAACAGAATATTCTATCAGCAGTGCTGTTCAGGTTAGCTCTTCTCCCCACCAAAGGAAAATTCCTACTCTTCTTTGGTCACAAGAGCGCTACTGCTCATGTCAGCAGGGCAAACAAGATCTGACTGACAGAAAAATAGTTCTGTGCAAGACACAAAATCTGTGATAAATGCAAATGCCCATTTATTACTTTATAATTCAATTTCATGATCATACACTTGTGTAATTAAAATAAACAATGTAAAAATTAAATTAAAAATATATTAATAGGACTCTGCCAGAAATCATACAAGTCAGAGCTATATCAAGGAGCACTGAGTTCACGTCCTTTAGAGACAGAAATAAGTACTTTGGACAACAGACAGAAGTTGCTAAGCAGGTACCAGGTTTGGTATAAGGACAGACAACTCTCTGATCATGTCCAAAGTCATCAGCTCCCAGAATGTGGAAAATCACTACCGAGCAGTATCCTCAAAAACCCTAAAAACCCACATAAAATCACTAGGTTGTTTTTTGATTTTTTTTTTTTAATAAGTATGGCATGGGTTAAAATGTCAGCCTATTAAGTGGGATATAATAAAAGTGAAACTACTGAAAGGCAAAATTGACTCGGTTACAATTGTGTTGCCAGTAGCAAGAAGCATCTGACTCATCAGAAGATGATCTCATCCAGCCCTTTCAGAAAGACGGGCATGAATGTATCCAGTTACCCTCAGGATGATTTGGGATGCTATGGGAACACTCAGAGCTCCGAAGATCAAGGGGAGCCCATTTTTCTGGGCGGCAAAGGACACCAGACTTGCTTCGGAAGCAGAAGAGTGATCACAGACACAGGAGAGAGTGGGAAGCTGGTTCAGCATGAAGGGGAATGCAGCACTCTTAGCAGCAGTGGCTGCAGTACATCCTGCTGAAGGGGAAGGGAGCAGTGTTTCGGGAACAGGAGAGAGACAACAGCAGGAGAAATTCTGATTATCACAGTGGAGGGGCCTCGTTTGATGGGCTGCAGGAGAGGAAGCTCTGCCTTGTGTATAGGAGGCAAAACAACAAAATAAGAAGAGAACTCCATTCCAGACATCCACATGAGTAAGACTGCCTCTAGGACAAAAAAACAGGATCACAAAAAGCAGAATGAAACCTGAGAATAGGGAATACTTAGAAGAGAATCTCAGTTTTGCAGAGATGAAACTAAACCTGAGACACGATGGATAAAAAGACAAACCAATGCAGAGGCTGAAAAACACAGCAAGGAATGCTGTGAAACCTTCAGCTCTCTTAACTCACAAGGCCCTGACAGAAAATTCTTGAGTTAACCTTTTTGTTTCTGGGATTTTTTTTGTTATTCCTTACATAACTTTGTTTCCATAATTACAATGCAGGACAAACATTCCCGTGTGATGTTTGTAAGGCATCTCCAGTGGGAACGGAAACTATATGTACCCACACACCATCCAGACACATACACCATACTTAAACGCGGATAAAAGTCAGATTGTGTCATTAAACTGCATTTAGGACCCTTCACAACACACCAGGATCTTACTGCACTAAAGATTTACAAACACAGGCCAAAGCAAGAGCTCCAAACATTATCAGACTAAAAAGTGGTGGATCACAATGAAGAAAGCAAGGTGTTACTGGCTGACATAAAAAGAAACAAATATGAACTCTGGCTGTGGTCATTTTTTCCTGGCATCACAGAGGAAGATGGTTTGAAAAGTATGATTTGAAAGAAATGAACAGTAAAGCTCTATGGACTTTTAACAGAAAGCTTTTCTAATTCATCTCGGAAATCCCAGGTCCTGTCTCCCTCCACATCTCCTTCAGACCTGCTGTAACTGCAGCTCTATAAATACACAGATCTATGCAGAACACAGGTGTGTGCCCCACTTCTGCCTCCCCCTGTACACAAGTGAATTGGGATAATGATTTGCAAAAAGAGGAAATTCTCACTCTATATTCAAAAGGTAAATAATGACTCTGACCTACTGTTCTGACCCAAGACAGTGCAGGCTGTCCTTTATCCATCACTTACTCTTGCAGCATACAGAGCAGTACAATCCAGGGAGTAAATTAATCATTTTCTCTTTCTGCAGTGTACAGGATATGGACTGCTCTACTGAGTGACTACTTCTTTATAAGATAAGGTTAATCAATAAAGAAAATTAGACACTTCTGGTTAATACATCCATGTCACTGAAAAAACCCCACATTAAGTCCTGCTGTTCCCTACTGAAATACAAACAAACACTGGAACAAATCCAACTGGTATAAAAATGACCTAACTGTATGGCATTGAAAAACTCAGATTAAAAACACTGTGTGGTTCACTCCAACCTGAACGTTTCTGAATCTCAGAGGAAATCACATCCTGCCTTATCTCCCACAGCCTGAGCCACGAGGTTAAACCTCTGTGTTCAGCTGGAGCCTTCCTGATTTTAGTGGATCTTTGAGCAATTTGTAGCAAGTGTCAATTTGTCAAACCCCTAGAGCTGGTATTTGGCATCCGGGCAAAACCAGGGGAAGAAAACCCAGCTCTGTTTTGGGAACAAGGGTTCAGCCACAAAAAAATAAAGCGTACCCTTTTAAGACTGAGCCTTCTTCATTATTTGTGTCATCTCCACACAGCAATTATAAAACCTAACTCTGATTAACCTCTCTCTAAGCCCTTAATCTGTACCTGCTCAGGCTTCTTTTGATGCAAAGGGAGCTTGGAGGATGGGCAGTTTGTCCAGGGCACAGAGAGGTCTGGGGGTGCCCACTGCTCCCTCAGGGAAGTCATCCTTTGCCATTGCACCCGTGGCACCTACAGCTTCTACTGTCATTCCCGTGAGCCACGCAAGTCCGCCCCAGATCGCTTCTCAGCTCTGAACAGGGAGGGCAAGATAAAGCTCTCCAGCTAACAACGAGAAATCCATAGCCATGGACAACCAGCAGATCATCGGGCTAATCTCCTCTTGTCCCACTTTACCCGAAGCTTTTCGCAAACAAATATCGATCCATTGTTCCACAGTCACAAATCCTCAAGTAATTCTCAGGGAAAAGCAGCACTTCTTTTGGTTGGGAAAGCTTTCTTTTAACCAAAAGAGAGGGGAAAAAATTTATATAAAATCTTTTTTTACCATTTTTTAAGACCGGTAGTCCCAGATATTTTGCTCCTGCCCGCAGAGCAAGAACTCTCACTAAGTCACACAATCCTATGTTTTGCTTCCACTTCCCCTGGTTAACATTTCATCCCCAAGTACGATTTGGGCATAATTTTACTTTTCATACAGCTGTGCTATTGAGTGTCCTCTGCTTTTTTTGCTCACACTTCACCTTTTCACTGGGACTGCACTGGAAGCCTTCCCAGCTTACTTTCCCGTCTGTAGAGTTTTCCTCTTTCTCCACGTCAGAATGGAGGTGACAGTGCCATGGCTCCATCTGAGATGTCGCCCTCTTATTTTGGCAGGTCCCACTACACAGCCCCACGCAGCAGTGGCTGCTCAGAGTTCCAGGGATTGTTTGCCACTGCCTAATCTAAAATACTCAAGTTTATTTTTTTAGAAATAAGAGATGGTAGCAGCTTTAATGAAAGCGGGGAAGAAACAACAACAAAAACAACATAAACCCAGCAGGAGCCCTGGCTGAGAAAGCTGTTGCAGAGAATGGGTATTTTGCTTTTCCTCTTTAGCATGTGAATGATAATAATTTCTTTTCTACCAGCAGATCTCAGCATGTCCACACTGGTGTCGTTTTCACCAAGACGGTTGAAATAAAAACAAAACAAAACAAACAAAAACCAAAACCAACCAACCAAAAAAACCCAGACCAAAACTCAATCAGCTAAAAAAAGAAAAAAAAAATGCTATGCTGGGGGTGGAATTACATAACATCGTGACATGATGATCACAACCCAGAGGAAACATTCCCAGAACTGGATGTAGCCGAAGTCTGAAATGATGGGGAGGAATCATCAAGCTCAAGTGGGCCAGGAAGCCCTCGTGATGGAAGCCACAGCGAGATGCTCCACAGCACCAAATGATGGCAGTGATTTGCACCAGTGTGCTCTGCTTCAATGGGAAAGGGGCTCAAGAAGCACAGACAGGACAGTGCCTAGAGCTTTTCATCACAATATGGCACAAAACAGGAGGAAAGGAAGGTGGGAGATTAGCCCAACTCTTCAATTTTATTAAGCAGAAGAAAATTTTGTAAAACAAAATGGCATTTCAATGTTCCCATAGCTCAAAAGATCTCTGTTGCATTTTGAAATTTAACTTGTGTTAGCAGGTGGATCTCATGAAAAAATTACAGCTCTTCAAACTGGGGCTGCAGGTGACACTACTGCCTGCATTGCAAAAAGGGAAAGCAGATGATCACCACTGATCCTGAAGAAAATTAAATTTTTTCAGATAAACATACTTTTTTAGTTCAGAAAAATAAGAAGGGAAATGCTCAGCTCTGCCATTTTTAGTTTTAAATGTTTTTTTTTTCTTTTTCTCTTATTCAACTCTGAGGTCAGAGACAATTTCACTATAATCAAAATCCCAGATCTACTAAAGATTATTCCAAATCCTTATGTCACCCAGTTTAATTGTTTTCATTATCTTTGGAGTTTTATTACTCTAATTATCTGTGTGCTTTTATTATCCTAAATATTGATCTTTCCTTCTAATTAAGCCTATAGTTAAGATAGGAATATGTTGAACTCGTTTGCAACAAATAAAGCAAACCTTTATCCCCTTAGTGCCATGATGGGAGATGGAATCCAACATCTGGAAAACTTCTAAACAGCTGAATTTTCGTTAGAGAATGTGAGAATCTGAATTTTATGCCAGTTTTCTACCCAGAACCGAGGAGCAGTGCAATGCCAGCTCCCACACACAGAGCTGCAGCGAGGAGCTCTGAAGGGACCAAACTCCTGCTCCCCACCTGAGCTGAGCTTGGCACGGCTCATCTCTTGTGGGCTACACTGGTGTCACTGCACTGCCAGGGCTTGGAAACCAATCCTGTTTTCCTGAGTCTTGCTGCAATCTTTTGTTCCAGCGCTGGAGCAGTTATCATGGCGTGTCGTATTTCATTTGGAAAATCTATTTTTGCACAGGTTCTTTCTGCAATTTGCATGTGCTTTGCTTGCTCCTCGCAGCATTTCATGTGAATGAATTCTTCAAAGGAAGAATATACATAGTATGGTTTTCTGTTCAAATTTGGTTTTGTTCCTGCTGAGCCAAGACTTTGATGCTAGACAGCAGTAATGGAAGTAATGCCTGAACTCACAGCATTTTAATTTTTTTTTTTGAAAGATTTAAAAAATGCATTAAAGTGGCGTATAAACAGAGTATTAGCAATTCTGTGGCAAATAAATTATTAGCTCTTTATGTTGTATGATAATATTTTTCTCTTGCATTTTCTTTACAAAGGGACCCCTGTTAAATATTTATGCAATAAAAGATAAAGATGGTGATGCTACAGAGCAAACAATTAGGCTTTCCTAACAAACTCCTCCAGTAAATTAAACAACATGTTCCTCAGTTTTGAAATCCTTCTCCACTAATTATTTCAAACTATATTCCAGGATTGCATCTAGCTTTTATTATACTGTTTTGCATGGAATTATGTAGACAAAAATAAAAACAAAACTCAGGATAATCCTAGAGTGGGTACAGGAATGCTGAAAATAGTCCAAATAAGCATACAGGCTCCCTGTCTCATCTTCTAAGGCACAGATGGATTTTGGATAAAGCCATGTAGGCCTTCAGCAGAAATAAAAAGTCCTGATCAAGTATTTTCCATCCCAGGGCAGGGGGAACAAAAGATGGATCCTGTGCAACTGCCTGAGCAAGCAGTGACAGTGTGAGACATTGCACCAAATGAAACAAATCCATCCTCACAGACATAACAAATTGGTGATTATTTTTACACTCCTCAGGTTTTCTGATGAGCAGAAGCAGCCCTGGCCCAGGTGTGCAGCTGGATGTACAGGGCACAGAGGACTGCAGAGCTGTATTCGTGTTCCTAAAGCAGGACATGCTGCAAAGTCTTACAGTCTATAAAATTGTGACAGTCCCAGTGATTTGATTTGTAAGGAATGCAGAAATCCCTTAGTCACAGATGAACAAGGATCCAGTATCAAGCTGAGTTCTGCTGGCAAAACATTATCATTGTACCTGAAGAAGTAAAAACGGTCATTCAGTTCCAGAGAAGGCACTTTCCAAGTACTTCTGCAAGAGCTTCAGACAAATTGAGTTTAATTCCAGGGCATGTCTCAGGCAATGGCCAGACACCACTGTGCATCTTCCTGCTCACATTCAGATTCATCTGAGAGCACACAAACTCCAGGCTGGGAAATTCAGAGCAGCCTTCTGCCTTGTAGCAGCTTTATCACCTGCTGGAGCAGCTCTGTGCTGCCCATCTGACGGGACTGTCAATTCATTTTAAACTTGATTCTTAAAAGCAGATGCACAGCTTCAAAACCTCCTGGTCTGTCACATATGGAGATGCCATCTGGTTTGTTACTGCTTCAGTGTGACCCATTCACTCAGCTCTTTCCTTCAAGAGCTACTGAATGCCAAGACAAAGTTTGTGATAGAGGAGGGAGGAAATTCAGATTTACTTTTCATCCTGCCTTGACTAAGAGGATGAATGGGCAATAGATGTTTATTCTTAAGTACCACATAACACTAAGAAGCATAAGAACTGCATATGAAGGACAAGAGTAGCTGAACAGATGAATCACACAGTAACCAGCATGTTCCTTTATCTTTCATTAAGACGCCTGAAGTGCCTGTTCTCTCCTGAGGCCAGCTGTGCACAACTCCAGGAACAAAAGAAGAATATCTACTTGCCACCCTGGCTTCTTCTTCAGTTGTTCTGCATCAGAATTGTACAGGTAAATGAAAATAACCTGCTGCAACTTTCTACCCATTCAGATAAATAAAGCATTCAAACTTTACATTGACCTTGAAATGCACAGCCAGAACCTGCACATTTAAAAGTTTAGGCACAATGAGCATGTTTTTCTTGAACAGTGAATTGGAGAAACATGATTGAGATGTGAAGCCATTGTTATAACTGATAGAGAAAAATCCTGTTAGCCAGGATCCTAAAGGGAAAAAAAAAAAAAAAAAAAAAAAAAGTCCTATGGGGTGCTTGAAAACCTGATGCTTAGCTACCCATTAGACTAGGAAGGAAGGTAATAATTTCCATGGCTATTTATAGACTGCGCCCATCATCCCTAAAATGCCAGCAAGAAAACTCAGAAGAGCCCTCTCATAGCAAGGAAAAGGAAGAGAAGATCTAAATCAAAATCCTAGATATCACAGCCAATTAGTGAGCTATCCTCCCTGCTCCACATCTTGTCAGTCATGCATAGGTAATGCTCACTTCATCCTTGGTTTATCTCTTTTATCAGGTTTTCAGAACAGTGGCCATGGAAATAAATTACCCTGTGGCTCCCAGAACAGAATGGAAGTCAGCATTTGCTACTGTACATGGAACAAAAGGAAATATAAAGTGATCATGAGGGGACATGAGGCAAAAGAACACTATTCAGACATTTTAAGGCCATCTTTAAGGCAAATCTTTACCCTGGGTTAAGATATAGAGACTGGAATAATATATTTAGACCCCTCTATGCCTGGTTATGGTCCAGGCCTAGTTCCATATCTTTGACAGAGCGCATACAAGGCCTCTGAAAATAACCCAGTCCAGATGCAGCATTTTGAGTTGTTGATATGAGCAAATAGTCATAACCTGTCATGGCTTCCCAGACGGTGAAATGAAAATCTTAATAACAAACCTAAGATATAATTCCTCTGATAAACCTAAGGATAACAAAAATCCACACTGCTGCTGTCAAAACAGCTTTGCTTTGAGAAACCTCTGGAGCTAAGACATGAGTCACATTGGCTTCCCACTTGCAGAAAGCATCCTGGGTGATTCAGCATCTGCTAAGATGTCACATCACCCTTCAGACATGTCACTGCTGGTGCTTCAGGAAAGGTATTCAAAGCAAACTCTTGTCTACAGACCTGTAAGGCATTTTATTCTCTTTTGCTGTCACTAACACAGAGAGTTTGGATCAGATTAAAAGAGCTACTCCACATAGGCAAAGGTCTTCTGATTGACAGAACTGCTCCCATGCTGCCCTCGGAACTTGGATTTGTCCAAAGCTTCTATTTCAGGATGTAACCTGGATGAGGCTGCTGGAATTGGGGAAGCCAGCACTTCCTTTTGGGCCTTTTGAAACCCTGGGCCTTTTCTCTGTGCAGTCAGCCTCAGCAGTGATGCTGCTTCTGGCTGTGTTATGGAATCACTCAGGTGAGCCTCCACTGAACACATGTGGGTTTGGGCCCTTTCCCACACTCAGATGTGTGTGAGATGTGTACATCAGCCCAGGGACTGCAGTGCCCTCTCAGTGCTGCTCCCCGTTGTATTTGTCACTAAAGCTGCCATGAGATCAGAGCTGAGTCCACAAAGGTTAGATCCCACCCACCTACAGCACACAAATTTGTATCCTTGCCCCCGGTTACTCCTCCAATGTGCCAAAAGCAAACTGCTATTGAGAAGAGTGGATATGAACCAGCACAGAGTTTAGTGATGAGAATCACTTGGCAGTGTGTTAGCTTGGTCACCCAAAGACTTATCAAAATCTCAACAAGGAAATCTAATTGCAGCATGATTAATGCCAGTCATTCACCATTCCTCCCCCACGTGCTTCCAAGGATGATGTTTTTCCACCCTGGCATCTATAATATAGTTAATGCTGTGTGGCTAAAAGGCAGAAGCAGGAATGCACAGAGCCAGATGGGAGCAGAGGAATGCAGGGTGTAAGTTGTCTATGAAATGGAGATGATTACAGACAATGCAATTAGCAATCTGTGTATCTGCCTGTCTATGACTCCCCAGGTCAGAGCACACTCCTAATGTTTCAGGGCTGAGGAACATTTATTTGCTATTGCAAGAGGATATGGAGCAAAACCCTCCAAATAATCCTACCCTGAAAACATTTATCAATTAGTGGCAGAAGAGAGCCCCACCACATGGTAATATCACTACAGTGGAGACTACAGCAAGAAATGCCCCACACCTAAATTCTGTTGAATATTTTTCCTCTCAGAGTTGAGGGTGCACAAACATTAGTCACCCGCAGGGAAAAGATTCCTTTAATTCAGGCTCAAGTCAGGGAGTTGCAACACTGCACAATTTTTTCCCGTCTTGTCTCAATCGGGTCCATTTCCACCACTTCACTTGTGCCCAAAAGCTGCTTTCTCTGCAAACAGGCAGAATTCTCACCTTTACTGAGCACAAATCCGTGACAATACCCAAATCAAAGAGGCTACAAAAGGGACAATGGGAGGATTTGGTTCTTCAGGACTGATGCTCCAAATTGATTTTAACGCCACTCAGAGAGCATTAGCTTGGGTCTGGCTTTTCAAGAAGGCTTGGCCCAGCGAGTTCATGGCAAGAGCTGAAGTAATGATGGGATTATTGACACCTCTGAAGGTGCTTTCCTGAACTGGCAAAAATTCAGATGCACAAAAAACCCACAACAAGCCCCCAAAAAACCCAAACATAAAAAACAAGCCAAAAAACCATCCAGCAGAGCTAAGCAGGAAATGTGATTAAATCTTCTCTATTGCCTTCATCACTTACTTTTTCAATCTTTGGGTTTTCAGTGCACAAAAATCTCAAAGGAATGCTACTCCATTTCTGTATCTGTTCTGAATGTGGCTTTTTTTTTTTAATGGAATTTAATATATTCCTAACATGAAACATTTAATGCCTGTTGCACAAATGTCTAATAAAATTCAGCCCTGTGGCTCTTTTACTGTCAGGCTAAATAGGATCCATTTGAAACAAACGTGCAGCTTTAAAATTTCCTCATCTGAATGCTCCTGTCTTTGAAGGGAGCAATTCTCTTCTCCCATTCCCTACAGATCATCGGATTTAGAGGAGCAGTCGGTGGGAATCTTTCAGCTTCGGTTTTGTTTTGCCAGCCCAGGGTTTTAGATGGCAGAGCTGTGCCCTACTGCACTGAGAAAAATGAAATCTTCCTTAGAGGCACAGATTTTAGCAGGTGTTAAAAGTGTGCACAAACAGAAGAAGAAAAGCAGCCCCAGAGATTTTCAAATTAAGGAAAGGAAGGGGTTGAGATACGGTACAAAGGATAATTACTGCAAAGAAAAGTCTTTCTCTGCCTTAGACCTCACATCACTCAGGGCAAATCACTCTTTCCCTAACAGGTGAGGAAGGCTTCAGTCTTTAAGGACAGCTGTTAGTTTTAAGCTTTGTTCAGCAGTTACCCCGGGAGAAAACCACGAGTGGTTCGCAGGGCTGCTTTTCCCGGGACTTGTTCTTGCCCTCTAAATCTGTAAGGGTAGAGAAGACTCCCAGGAAGGTGTCATTAGCTTTCGGGATGGCATTTCTGGAAGGCAGAATTGTCACAGTGGTGGCCTCTGTTCCAGCACTCACAGAGATATGTAAATAAAGAGCTGCATTTAATGTACTGGTTCTCTGCTGTCTCCTCCACAGGGAAGCTGATCAGCACAGCTCATGTTTCTTTAACATGCAGCAGCATGTCCTCGTCTACACAACATCCAGAAGAGACACCTCCACTTTCTGAATAATGAGGCATCTTTTTACTTTCAAACAGAAAAAAATCTGATTATAAAAGCACCTGCTGCAGGTAATAATGGGTTTAAGGATTATGAGATTAAGCATGTAAATGCAGTTTTACAGGTGGAAAATAGACTAATATGACTTAACTGGTACACTCAGAGAAAAGGAAATTATTAAATGCTCATTTTGTTAAATGTGCAGGTAAGAAGTTTTAAACACAAAGGAGAGGAGAATATTGTTCATGCAAGAACTTCAGACTCAGTCTTACTACACAGAACATGCAAATAAAGCTTATCTCTAACTAAACTTTTTCTTTTAATGAATCATGATATAAAAAACATTAATTCAAGCTTCTAATTAATTTTCTGGAGGAAATGGTAATTATATTTCTAACAATTAGCATTTCTGGTTTGCAAACTTTTTAGCCACTTCATTCTTATGCAGCACAAGAACAAGAGCTAAGAGTAGGAAAGAAGTCAATAAACCAAAAAGTCCTCAACTCTGCAAAATACAGGATGAGAAGGGCAATGGTGACTTCCAGTGGCATGCAGAGCCCTGTGGGGTTTATGGGTTTTAATGGGGTAGCAAAGATTTCTGCACCACCAGCTGTCAATTACATGATGCCTCGCATCCTTCTTTTGCCAGTGGCCATTTCTGTGGAATTCCTGCAAGCTGACGCCACCCCTGAGCTCTCAGCAAGAGGTTTGTGTTCTATCTCGCCTGGGAGGACACAGTGGGAACCCCTCAGGCTGCTGGAGCCCTGATGCACAGACTGCTGTGCCACCGATGGCTGCTTAGGTCAGAAATGAAAAGCTAAATCATAAATACATCTCTGGGCACATCCCACACGGCTCAGGCATCACTGCACAGTAACACCTGTATTTTAAAATCCCTGACTTCTTGCAGCCAGCAGGTTGTGCAGGTACCTTTGGCAGCTCAGCTGTGACCGGTTCAGAAATTCAAACGCAGCTCCTCTGCACCATCCCAGTCATGTTCCCTGAGAGTGCTGGGGTCTGACAGAGCCAGCACACCACAGCTGTTCCAGGAACCTTATTCCACCCCTTTCTGGCCCTTTTCCCAGCACACAGGAGTCTTGAGCAAGACACTTTGCATCTGAGCATTTGAGGCCAGCACAGAGCATGTCCACAGTGTTTCCTTTGCCTTTTATAACAGGGATGTGCTTTCAGTGCTCACACTGCTCAGCAAAACGTGATCCCTTTTCACTGAGGTATTTTAAAAACTATCCAAGCTCCAAAGCTGTCAGATGTTTCTATGCAAACCACAGCTCTGCAATCACCATGCCTTGGTAATTTAGGGTGGAATGGTACCATCGCATAATCCTTCTTGTTTAGTGATTTATAAAGTCCTAATGCAGAATAGCATCAAACTTCAATGCCTGTCCCTAAAATGCTCTCTAATGTTTATTCTGCTGTTTTGTCTACCTGCACTTTTTTTTTTCTTTTTAATAGGAAAGTGTTTAAACAGCTCTTTCACGTATTGATTAGGCTAGTACTCAAAGAAGAAGGGAGGTGATTGATGAATATACCTGTTCATTTAAAGCAGGTCTGAGGCAGCAGTGAAATTAGTTGCTGACTTAAGTAATTTGGTCACAAAATTATGGTCATGTAAGTAGCAAATAAAGTATTTCTGCTGTGCAGTCAGAAAGGCAACTTTGGATGCTTCCAACAAAGAAGAAATTCTGAGTGTGACTTCTTTAGAGCAACTTAGATCTGTGTCAGACTGGTGGATTTATGCAGCAAACACACAGCTAAGGGTTGAAAGCCCACTGCTTTTTCAGCCAGTGATAAATCATCTCATGTGGAATTTGTGAGGCTGTTATTTGTGAAGCCGAATGGGGAACTTACACTTTTTCCTTTTTAAATATACATCAAGGCTAGAAGGAATTACAGTGCTACACACACACTGAAACCTGTTCCAAGCACTTTGACACATTGGTAAGTCAGAAATTACCTTTGAAAGACTAAAAAAAAAAGAAAGAAAGGCGCCAACTCTGTCTTGATTGTGCTTGGTTTTTAACAGAGGTACAGCAGAAATGCTTTCACAGCTTTGGACACTGCTTCAGCAGGCACAAAATTCAGATGTCTTGAAGGACAGAGAGGTAGGAATGCCTGGCTNTAAAAAAAAAAAATAAGGCACCAACTCTGTCTTGATTGTGCTTGGTTTTTAACAGAGGTACAGCAGAAATGCTTTCACAGCTTTGGACACTGCTTCAGCAGGCACAAAATTCAGATGTCTTGAAGGACAGAGAGGTAGGAATGCCTGGCTCCATGGAAAGGAAGGCTGGCCCGTGTTTACAGCACTTTTTGCCAAGGGTAGGGGGGCTCTGCAGAGGAATGAGTACCCTCACACAAACTCTGGGCAAGCTCTGAAGATGCTGCTCAGCCTGTAGGACTGGAAATTGCTGCTCCAGGAGCCCTCCCACTCCTGTGCACTTGGAGGGGTCCAGCAGCAGCCACTGCCAGAGAGGAGACAAGACTGGACGAGGGCTGTGTCCCACAAGAGCAGCTTCTCTGTGCCCACCAGGCAGGATGTGATACAGGAATATAAAAAACATCCACTGCAGTCTGCATAATACTTCTCTGGTTTTGTACCACTTCATGTTTGATGTCCCTCTCTCCAAACCAGAAGCAAGTTGTCCAGCACACATCCAGAATAAATATTTAAAGCACAAGTGAGAAGAAAAGCTCCCTTGTTTCTCTTTGCCAATCTCTTCATCTTTCAGCATCACTAACAGGCCTGCTGTTTACAGAGCAGTGGCAAAGCCTGATTAGGGATGCATCTTTAAAAAAAAATAATGTGGGGAAAAAAAGAAGCAGATATCCTTGAGATCAGATGATTCCCCAAAATGTTTGATCCCTCAGATCAAATGCAGTGTTTTTCCTCCCACCATGCCTCTCTGTGTGCATCTGCACCAGATTACTTGCAGGTACCACAGTCCTTAGAATTCCTGATCACAGTCACGGGAGAATCACTGCAGAAAGGAACAAACACTGTCCATTAAAAGACAGCCTTGAGTTGTTTTTTGCCAGTTTTCTTGCTTTAGGCTAATACTTTGGTGTTCATTCAAACCACTGAAGTCTCTTATCAGGGACAGCACAGAACTTGAAATGGGAAACACAGGCAATCTGAGTTTCCTTAGAAAATATTAGAAGACTAACTTTGAAATGCCTTAATTTTGAATTTCTTGCTTTGCACAATTATCTTTCCTTAAAAGCAAAACCATGTCAGTAAAGTATCAAAAGGAAAAAAAAATAGAGGTGCAAGAAAAAGAAACTAAAAAAGGCAGAAGAAAAAAAAACTGGGATGAAAATATTACTTCCCTAGGGTTTCTATTCTGCTTTTTCCTATATATCACCCTAGCTGCAGAACACGAAAATGATCTATTAATCACATTAAGCTTAACCATCCATTAAAAAGTATTTTAATATCACCTGTCTCTCAAAACATAAAAATCTCCTGACAGCCATATAATTTTCCTGACTTGCTCGCTCCTTTTTCATGAAATGAAGTTTATGCCAAAGGAAGCCCAGGGGTACATGAGGGCCTGTATCATCACACTCCCAAACTCTGATAACCTGGAGTCTCTGGGGATAGGAATGCAGTGGTAAGAGTTAACATTTCCACCGAGCACACCGGGATTTTTCCTTTCTCCCCCTTGGTGAGGGCTGAGCAGAGCCCTGGAGGAGAGGCAGGTGCCTCACCCAGGGCCTGGGGTCCCTCTCTGCGTGTGCCTGGCACCCTCCAAGCTGTCCTTGCCAGAGCAGAGCAGTGGGACACACATCCCTCATCAAGGCTGGGGGATTTTCAGCTGCAGAGCTGACTCCAACCATGCCACAGAGTAACTGAGCTCCTACACTTGCTCCATATCCAGCAGAGCTCACGTCCTGCCACTGCTCAGTGTTTGACAGGCAATAAGAGGTGGAGAAATCCAAGTGTCTCTGGTTGTTTAGCAAGCCTCCAGGTGCAAAATCATTGGCCAACTACCCAAAGGAATCTCATCTTTTAATCTCTCCTTTTGAACCCATTTCAGTTTTCAGGTAACCAAGAAACTCATCTTTATTCGTTGGTGATTTTTTTTACAGCTGCTTCTAATCTCCCAACTTTCAGACTGAAAATCATTTAAAAACAAACGAGCTTCCCTGCAGATAAAATTCAGAGTCTCTCTGAGCTTTCAAGATAATAAAACTAAAAGGCAACATTAAGTTGAAAAGGGAGATGAAAAACAGAGGAAACCAGAAAGTCCCATAAAGTTCAGAATTAAGCCTCAAGGCTAGAAGAAATGGACAGAGAGTAAATTCTCCTTTTCAATACGCTATTTCATGCAAGTGGGATGAGAGCAGCAGCAGAGCACAGTATCTCTATCTTGTTAGCACCATTCGTAGTCTCATGTGTTTTTGTGTGTGTGTGTTTGTACTCCAGCTGGGCCTGGTGCCATCACATATTAGATATTCACAGCTTCAGACTTCACAGCCAAGATTTTCAAAAAGCTCCAGTAGCTTGAGGTGCCTCCAGTGCTGAAACATCCTAAGGCAAGCAGCTTGGCAGCACTCTCAGCAAAGGGCTTTTTAAGGCCTCTCAGCCTGGTTATTCAAATAGCCTGGTCCTCGTAATTGTCAATTTGTGAGAAAACCTGGCAGTGGCACGAGGCACATTTCCATACATATAAACTGCTGATGGACTTGGTCAGTGGCTTTGGTTGGACACTGCAATAACATCTGATATCGAATACAGTGTAACTGTAAAGCTGCCTCTCCCTTCTCCATCCAGTACTTCAGCATTTTAATGAAATTGCTCTGGGAACTTCACCTCTTGTTTGTCTAATACCAAGCACTGAAATAAATTACTTCATTTTTCTGCTGTTTTTACAGGTTCTTATAGACTTGAAAAAGTTGTATGCGTGATACTCAGCATACAATTTTCGAGCTTTTATAAAGTTTCTCTTTTAACTTGAAGACGTACCTTGGAAACAACTGCACCTCAAATATCCTTAATCATATTCTCTTCCCATGAAATTTCAGCAGTACAGCCTCGTCCTTGTTTAAGCTCACAACACTTTACCTGCCTTTAAAATTGGCCTGCGAATGTCCCACTTGGTGGCAGTTCAGCTGCAGTGGTCCCAGTGCCATGGAAGGAGCTGTTCCCCAGCAGCTGTGGGGGAACCACTCATCCTCTTTCACTCTACAACCTCTGACAGCCTTAGCACGTGTAAGAAAAAGACTTATTCATCAGAAAAGATGACAGGCACTGGGTAACAAACTGCCATTGCTCTGGAAAAAAAGAATAGCTATTTTATTGGGGAGGTGCAAAGTGCTTTTAATAAACAGAGAGAACAGGATGGAGGAAGGATCTTGGGCAAGCAAATGAAAACAACTCGCCCAAGAGGTTACATCTCTCAGCACATTCTGTGAAGCTTTGCATATATGCAAATGTCTCCCTGAGCTTCTGCACATCAGCACAATGTAAAAGACATTGCGACTACAGGGGGAGGGAAAAAAATAGCCCAAAGGAGCTCCTGTCCACACAGCTGTTCCACGGGAGAGAAAGTGGCAGTGCAGTGGTGTGGGAATCTTCTCCACCGCAGGGTCCCCGTACCGGGAATCCCCTGGGCATCACTGGGATATTCCTGTGTCCTGGATTCCCACACAGTAGCTGTGTGGAAGGACTCCAGAGGCTGTGTCCAGGCATTTCAGAGCAGGGAGGGGATCAGCAGAGGTGCCTCTGAAGGAGTGCAAGGAATAGAAGACATTGGCTCCCTGCTGTGAAACCATGCCCTTGAACCCCTGCCTGCTCCCCACACCACACTGCTCTGAGGGCAGAAAACACTTTCTCACAAACTGTGCCGTTTCTAACAGCACGTGCAGCGGCACAAATCCATTCCAACCAGGTTTTGTGCTCCAGTAACGGAGCACTGCCTCAGTGTCACACGTGACCTCACAACGGGCACCAGGCCCTTGTGGCAGCTCAGCATTGACATGCTGAAACATGAACTGTGGGCTGTCTTCAGCACAGAGAAGGGAAAAACCAAAGCACTGTTTGACCTCCAACACAGCAGCCTCTTCTGCCTCTGCTACAATCCTCAAGCTGAAAAACGTCCTGTCCTTCCTGAAGAGGAAGATCCATGTGCAGCAAAAAAGGCAGATCAAATGAATCACCATTTTCAGAGCAGTAATTATCAACATGGACTGAGGGGTCTGTGATCCTGTTTGCTGCACAAAACAGCAGAGATTCACCACAAAGATCCCATTAGTCTCATCTCACAGCAGAACCTCAAAGCTGCCCTAAAGGCACAGCATGCCCACAAACATTTCTAGCAAGATCCAGGCACTTTGGAAGGTTTCACTGTTGTCAAGAAAGATTTCCAAACTGAGTTTTATTTTTCCAGTCTAAATGGAATGAATCAAAATTAAAAGTGGAATAGAATTACCCTTGGTTTGCTGGCTCACACCAGCAGATATCTGGTGCTCCCCTTCCCCTTTCTGTCCAGAGAATTCACAGCATAGTGCTCTAGGATGTGTCTCAGTATTTTCTGACGGCACTTGAGTCTCTTAGACATTTGTGACCATATTTAAAAGACCAAAGTAAGTCAGTAGAGTGTGTTTTCAGCTACACTGCCTTCAGTCAATTAAATACATCCTCTCAGAAATATGAAAAACATAATTATTTGCATTGGATCAGCCAACTCAGCATGTTAGTCCTGGATTATCCCGTCTTTCTCTAAAAAGAAATAATTACAAATACCCAGCAGAATTCTCAGTCTGGGCCCAAGTTCCAAGCAGGACTGTGAGAGGGGTCAGAAGAAACATTATGATAAAGAATTCCCACACCATCTGGGAGAGGAGAATGGCAGGATTTGCCATCTGCAGCCATTTTCAGAGTGACAGGGACAGCACCTCCACCTTTATCAGCTGGAGCCAGAAAGGGCCAATCCAAGGAAGCACTTTGGGCCTTTTTCTGCTGCTCCTGGAGAATAAGGTGAACCCTGAACAGCAAGGTATGAAGCTGAGATCACTTACAAGAAATGCTGGGAAAGCTCAAAATTCTCTCAGCTTTGCAGCAAAGTCCTGCAGCAGTTCTGATCAAGATGGTGAAACAAATTCACTTAAAAGCAAAACCCCCAAACAGCCTGATGCTGTGCTTAGTGGAATCTCACATTATCTAATCTAACTATAAAATATTTAGCAGTTTAAAATTCAGTCATGTCAGCTGGAGCCTAATTTCTCTTTCCCCTGTGGTTTCAAGTGTCTTTCTGAAGCTTTTTGGCATTAAAAAAAAGCAGAGGGGAAAAAAAAAATAAGAGAGAAGGAAGCAGAACTTACAGTAGGACTTCTGTACTTCCCATAGAGGTTTGTGCTAATAAACGGGGGTGGGGGTTTCATTGAAATAATAAAAGTGAGAATTAGGATAACACACACAGCACCTAAACCAAAGGCTTGTTCAGTCTGTCAAAACACTCTCCACTGATTCACTGATATTATGCACTGATTCATCTCCAAGAATGAACATTATATACAAGACACAGGCAGAAATAAAATTTTGCATTCTGTAAATTTTGAGATCAACACTTGCTTTCATTTTATTGAGAGAGGAAAAAACCCCCAAACCCTCCGCCAAATAACCCAAAAACCAGAGCACATAATTCCATAATCTATAACAGGAATCACTGACCTGGGAGGTATCAGAGATGAGTTCAAATCCCACTTCTGAATAATTTCAGCCTATGCTCAGTCACATTTCACAGTTATTTAAGAGTATGGATCACCAAAAAAAAAATAAAGCCATGACCAAAAAAATCCATGACAAAACAAAATTCACAAAACAAAATTCACAGCAACATGGCCTGGTGGTTAAACCACACACCCACACGTGTGTTGGACAAATCCTTTGCAAAAGCCTTTCAAAGATTACTGTTCTGCCTTGTCAAGAGAGCTGTGACGTTTTCCTGAAGAAGTTGTCTCTTCTTGAAACCAAAGTTACATGTGGTTGAGAAATGCAAAGAACAGGACAAGAAAGGAGAAGTTTTTGGCCGTAGCAGGAAAACAACAGGCTACACTTGAAAAAATATATGGAATGCAATGAATCAGCAGCAATGAATTTTAATTAATGTGCCTAAATTCCACAATTTACCTTGTGTCCTGGTGAAAAGAGGGCCTGAAAAAGAAAAAGCCTAAAGAATTCTGGAATACCATTCTGATACAAGGATCACCAGAAGCCACTCAAAGGTCTCCTTACGTGCTGCCTAGGTTACAACACAAGTTAAAAAATTGCTGTTATCATTTAAAATTATTCATAAAATCATTATTTTTTGCCCTGGCTAATTCATAATATCAAACCAAGTGAGCACAAACAAGCTTTAAATTAGGAAATTATACATCAGGTCCTCCAACACTTGGGGCAGATTTCCAATTCAACACAAATCTATCTTAGAATTAAATTCCTGACCCTTCTGTTGTTGGATTTTTGTTGTTGCTGTTGCATTAAGAAAAGTAAATTTCATTTTGTTTCCATCAAAGTACCAATCAGTTTTTTGTTTCTTCAAGCACGGGTTGAATTACAGCCCATCTTGCACTTGGATTTTGATTTCTGTTGGCCGGTTCAAAGAGCAGGCAGTGGAAGGGAAAGATGTTGAAATAAGATGGCAAAGTCAAGCATTTTCAGTTATGATATACAACAGATGTCAAACTCTGCAATGCATATCAGGCTGCTAATCTAGGTTTGCTAGGATGATTAGAGGAAATCACCATTTGAAGTAAATAAAATAATTTGCTAAAATCTATGTCACCTCATGAAGACGCAGACATTCCCATATTTTTGCAATTGCTTCTTAGCAAGGAAATAAATACTAATTTTACTGGGGGAAAGAAAGTTACTAAGAAGTCAATCTTAAACAATACTTGTGCCCTAGGAAATTGAAAACATCAAAATTCAGCTCTTGTTCCTGTGACACAAAGAAGAACAAGAATCTTTCATCCGAAACAGTAAAGACTAAGAAATTGCAAAAAGATATTTGGGAAGAGAGGAAGATGCCACGTTTGAAACAAAAGCTTCTGTTCTTAAAAGACAATAGATGAGACTTAATTGCTTCATAATGGAGAAAGTGTTGAAGTATGAAAACAATCTGTATTTTGGAGACAATCCGTGCACACAAGTTAAGAGTTCATTACTAATGTTTTATTCATTTCTTTTAACAACGCTGCTCAAAATTCCTACAATAATTCATCAGCTTGCATCAGATCTCCTTGAATTTTAGCAGACCTCAGTTCCATTCTGGCAGTGTTGGAAGCAGATAACAAAACAAGTGTTTATGTGGATGCAGCTGCTTGATAATCCAAGCTAACAAAACAGCCTCTTTCCTGCACCTGGGAAAGGCACTGAGGGTTCCACTAAAAGAACCCCTCAAATAAACAAAATCAGGCATCAGGAACTTCTCAATCACAAAATCAGGAGCAGTCATTGTCTGGTTTTCTTAAACATTAAAAAAAAAAGTGCCGAAGTGCCTAGGTTCTTGCAGCCATTAACACAGAGAAAGTCAGCCATAAACCCATAAACCACATTTTACAGCATCATTAAATTGACCAGAAACCACAGGTTTACCACGGTCAGTACTACATATACTCTTAAAAACTAAGCACACATTCAGACACAGAGTTTGTATTTGGAAAATATAAGACCTGTAATAAAACCCATTCCTGGCTCATTTCTGGAGGTCTCCTTGCCCTTTTCCAGAGACGACCTTGGGAAGGAAACAACAATTTCTCCTCTCAGCCTGGGATCCACCAAACATCCCCCCCCAAGGTCTTGGCTTGCCCTCTCTCAACCACAGCTGGAATGGGGATTGTTGGACCCCTCTGGCATCAATCTCAGTAAAACAAGCTGCTGATATCCCCAGGGAGCTCAGAGTGCCGAGCAATGGCCCTTGGAGGGAGATTTGCTTCTGTCATTACTGAACTTTCTACCACGGGATTAGGCACTTCAGGAATTATTCACAATATGGAAGGTCCATGACTGCAGAATAAGTTCATCACAGTCTTTTGTTACTGAAAGGCTTTCAAGTAAATACCTTCAGTTGCTGTGGCCATTGAAAACCTCATTTCACCCACAATTCATCACTATAGGCAAACGACTCAAGATGTTCCTTGCCACACTTCACTAGCTGAAGCCTACTTTGAGTGCCTGTTTCAGAAGCATGGAAACCTAAACTTTCCTTTAAAATAAATTTTGCAAGCCTGGCACGCTATTTATTTATCAGAGGGAGCTGAAACTGTTTCCATATTTCCCTGAAAAAAATGTACCAGGGAGTATTGAGTTAGTTTAACTAACGCTGCCTTTGGTTTTACCTGCCCGCCAGCTGCACAGCAGTTCAGCTGTTAATAAACTGCCAGACCACACCTCATCTCCAATAAAAACTGAATTCTAACATCACCAGCTATTCGTATTGCAGAGGCTGCATGGACCTTCAAAACCCCAATCACTGGAAAATTCTGCTAAACTAGCAGAAAATACCCAGGCTGCCTGTGAGAAAATGGGAGCTAATTTATATGTAAACCCATGTAACACATTGTTCATTCTCCAGGCCTGACTCAGCTGATAAGCTGTTAGCCCAAATAAGGGGGGGGGATCTTTTTTTACCATCAAATTAGCTGCAGAACATCCTGCTCGTTCACCCTGTCCCTGACTGAGCTCTCTCATTCAGAGATGTGGAAACCAGCAGGACCAGAGAGCAGCACTGGGGGCATGCAGAGCCTTCTGCTCCACTCCTGAGACAGAGGAGGGTTTGGAGCCCAGAGATGTGACACACCCAGGAAGGGAAGAGGAGTCAGCCACACGAGCTAGGAAAAGCACCACAATCCATGGCTTACACTGTATTTCCCCTGGCACTTGGGATTCTCCAAAGAGAGGAGCTGGAGCGTGTCCCTGCAGGGACAGCCCTGTGAGCTCCGGACATGGGGAGTGTCTCACTGCCCAGCCTGGCCAAGATTGCACCACTGGGGACAGCAATCCCTGCTGCTAATGAATCCCCAATTATCTCTAACATTAGACTGCTCTGCAATAACCTGCCAGTCATTTGTCTTTAGGAAGAGACTTGGGAAACACCATCTGCGACCACTCACAAATAGTTTCTTTGTTTCAAATCTCTCACTTTTTCTCCATTTTTACAGTTCCAGGCATTGGTTTTTTTTTCCAAGCCTATTTTTTTTGTTCTAATTACTGCTGCTAGAGGTGTTATGCCTCACCTATAACTGTGCATCCCAGGTGGAATTAATTTCTCCAGCTCATGCTGACCATAGTGTTGTGAATAACTCATCTTCTGTATCTGTGGGAAATCTGAAAATCATGATGGATCCCAAGACAAGTGGGTTTGGTTTTTTCCCATTTTGCAAATCTCTGCAAAAACTTCTTGATTTCCATTAAATTCATAGAAGTCGTATATACTGTTTTATCTTTACAATATTTTTCGTTGTTTGAAGCTATTGTTTCTAACATCTCTAATTAGAATGTTGGGGAGAAAATGTTGAAAGCTGAGCTATATTTTAAGTATTACCCTAAAAATGACATGGTCACGGTGGAGTGAAGTAGGAGTTCTCTCCACAAAGTTTTGCACAGTGGTATTTCCATACCCTTCTCTGCTAGGACTATAACTGTCCCTCAGAAAAACGAGCTAAGCACAAACAAAACAAAACAAAATCCTGTGTCATTTTCAAGGAACCTGCTGGGACGTATCTGAGCTACTGTAAGATAATTTAATGAGTACTCATTAAATTAACATCTGCCCCCACAGCAAGTTCAGCAGTGAGAGATATAAGCAGAAGAGCTTTAAATGGCTTTTGCTGCTCTCGGGGCTCCTGCTGTCTCATCTGGCTCGGGCAGCTCCGATTCTGCGCCTCCACACTCTGAGGAAGCCCAGCCTGGCTGCAAAAGAGCTCCACAAGACTTAGTTTTCACTGTAAATTTCCAGCATTAAGAGGAAAAGAAGAGCCATTAGCCTCGAGCACAACTGCCTGAGGAATTGCAGCTGTTTCCCCACGGGAGGTGTGCTCAGAGCTGCACACCAGGGCTCCCCACCGCCCCAGACGGGAGGAGGCTCCGCGGGGAGGGTGCCCATCCTTGGGGTGCCCCCTCAGCCACCAAGGCAAGGCAGGATGCTGCCTCACCCACTCTGCGAGCTTCCACTTGTCCTTGCCAGTCCCTGATTTCCCAGAGGCAGGATGCTTGTGGAAGGTGGTTATCTAGCGGGGAAAACTCCTTGCTGGCTTCTAAGAGCCCTTGCCCTGTAAATGGTTTTTGTCTGACAGAGCCGGGCTGAAGCCAGAGGAGTGCAACTGAGGCAGGGGTGCAGCTTGATCTTACAGTGGGTTTCACAGGCTGCCCACCAATTACAAATAAATAAATAAATATTTTCCCTCTCTAGCAGGGGATTTAGATGCACTGGTAGAGTACTGTGGAGATCAAAAGGGATGTATCAATGTTTTATAGCAATACTTGGATGGACACAAAGAAAACTGTCAGATTTAGTGCTGACTCACGTTCCCTGGGTAAAATGGAGATAACTTCCCTCAGAACAGGTTTGGTTTCAGAGCCTGCCATGCTGTTTGCTGTTTGGATAATGTGCTTGGTTCAAAAGGCATCCACAGACACCAGGCACTGCAAAAAGGCAAACTGCTTGATGTATTTTAATATTAAGGTACTACAAAACAAGTTACCAGGGTCCAGGATCACTCATCAGCAAACAGTACCAGCAAAATGCATGAGGAATATCAGAGCATATTAGGAGAGTCCATCCCTATGTTAAGGACACTCACTCTCTTACACAAATCCATTGCTAACACCTCATCTGGGCTCACACAGACTTCAGTCTCTGTCAGAAGAGCATCCAAAATTACATTTATTGACATGCACACAATCCTTCTGAATGATACAAAGAAACAGTATGCGTCAAAGAGCTGCAGAACAAACTAAGTGGTGAGGGCTAGAAAAGCACACCCCAAATGTCCTACAAGACCTTGGCTCTTGGAGAGCCTGAAAGGAGAAAAAACAACAGCTGATGAATCTTGTTTAAGCTTTTTTTTTATACCCAAAACAATTCAAGGGACTGCATTGTTGAGCTGGCAAGGAGCTGGTTCCCAACTGCTAGGCCCTCAAGTCTGGCTCCAGCTGCCAGATTTCTGCATTCCAAGTGCAGCAGCTCAAACTGTGGGACAGCTTTTGGGGACTGTGCTGCTGTCAGCCTCAGAGGTGGGCCCTGCCAGGGAAAGAAGGAAGCATTCCAGAGAAACTCGCTGGGCACGTACCTGCCCTTTGCTACCAAACCTCTCTCAGAGACAGCATTTCAGCTTTTCCTCTGCCAGATTTTCAGAAGCTGTGCTGGAACCATTTGGGAAATAACGCCTGGGGCAGTCTTGCTAAGAACAAACAGATCCTCTGAGCAGAACCAGGGCACAGCAGAACGGCACAGTGAAATCAAGAAACAAAACTCTGCAGTGAAATTGTGTAGACACAGCTTATCAAAGTCTCAACAGCACTTTTATTGTTGCTTGAAGTAGGACTAAAGTAGTGACTTCCCAAATGATTCTCTCAAAAAACAGAGATTAAGACATTTCTATCCTATAATGAGAATTTGGGGGTGGAGTGATTTCTTTTTTCTGGAAAATAAAGAATATTATAGCTCCCCTAGAGTGACAGGAGATAAAATATCTGTGGACTTGTGTGGCAGTAGTATAAACAGTTGTAAACAACAAGTAAGAACAGTCTTTGCTGCCTACAGAATGTGTTGGTTTGTTCTTGTTTGTTCTGCAACAACGTGGCAGTGCTGTGTTCTTGTAAGCATGAATTTTGCAGTTGCAGTGAGCCTGCAGCTCTGGGCTTTCTCGTTTTCAGAACCCTAACCCTGGGCAAAGCAGTAAATGCAGCCGTGGACTGAAGCTGGTTCAAAGCAGAAAGGTGTGGAGTGAGGCGTAGTTTGGGAGTCCTGTGCTCCCACTGGAGTGACTTTTGCAGCTGCGGCATTCCTGGATTTCTGGGCTTTGTGTTTTCCTGATCCTAACCCTAACCCTAGGCAGAGCAGTAAAAGCAACACGGATGTGAGGCTGTGCCAAACAGAAAACTATGGAGGGAGCCACATTCTATCAGCCCTTTACCCAAACTGTAACCCCTATACAACAGCTCTTCCCAGCCCTAAATCCAATCATGGTCTAAGTCCAGTCAATGCCTCTAAGGCCCAAACCCCACGTTCAACCACGCTGTCCCCAAGAAGGAGCAAATCCTACCTGTCCAACACCAAAGCTGAACTGGTTGCTCATCTTATTTGGCAAACTTCTCCCACAGTCACACTTGTGCTGATTCTTTATCTCAGTATTTCCCCTCCTGCCTCAGGAATTCACAGACACAGAGGAGCTCATTGCCTTCACCAGCTGTGAAGGAACATGAATTACTTCCAAAAAAGAGAACGACGTGGGCTGAGCAGTAGGAAGCATCCTGTTCTCTAATGGGTATTTCCATTCAGCTGCTGAATCAGGGAACACTTTCAGATCAGTGCTGCAACTGTTTGGAACACAGGTCTTAAATGATATTGATTTCCAAGACAATGAGCTAATTTGTTGAATACTTTGTCACTTACAGTGTTTTACATGGAGTTGTCATCATCATCTTCCCGGTGGCATTTGGAAAGCCACATTCTGGAGAAACAAGCTCTCAGGGAACACGTGAGTGCTGGGCCACCTTCCATCGCTCAGCCACAGCCAAGGAACACTTACTCATTAATCCATCTTTGTGATATTTGTACGAACTGCACAGTCAGATGGATTCTCACAGTTACCTCCTCTGAGGGACTCACAGCAGCACACATCAACCTTCAGGTGCCCACACACATCAGAGACCAGAAGAACCTCGTGCTCTCTTGTCCTGCAAGCGATGCACTGAAGCACAGGCCATGGCTGGTGTCACAGCAACCTGCACCCTGCATTTCCCTTTGCAGAGCCAAGGAGCCAGTCCTGACACAGAAGATGAAGGAGTTTGTAGCTCTGAGCTATGGGCAGATCCTTGAAGCCAAGATGCAGAGCATGGAGTTAAAGACATTTAAAGTCTTTCTGAACAGCAAATCCATACCTGACAAAGCAAAGGCCCAGGAATCAAGTATTGCCTCAATTATGAACAACAGTTCTTGCCAAAAAACACCTCCAAAGCGTGGAATATATACATCCCAAATCCAATGTGCATTTCAACAGAAATAGCTGCTGCTGTGAGGGATCCACTAAAGGAAGATACGATTTCAAGGCTACTGGCAGCCTTAGCCACAGTACATCTCTACAAAGCTTGACACAAACAGGGCTGTAATTCCAGTCCTGTCATCTCTGTCGTCCTGAGATGACTGCATTTCCAACTGCACAGGGAATTCAGAAGTCACCCCCAGCATCTGCTTCTTGACTGTCAGGAGCCATCCAGCGAGAGGCCTTGCTGTTTGCAAGTTCTCTTACAATTTAACCTGGCTCAGGGCAAACAGAGATCAGCTCTTTTTTTTTTAATTAACCACTCTACAGATGTTCCCAGGCCAATGCAGTTGCTGATGGCAGCACACATCAGCAGCTCTGATTATTCTAACCTAGATGAACACGTGAAACAGTTTGACAAGAACTGTGCTGTCAGAGGATTTACCCAAGAGGCAGCTGCATGGCTGGGCTCTGGGTTAGATGATAGCTTGAACAGAAAAAAACTTGCTCAGAAGAAAACATTTCCAAGTGACCTATAATGCAAACATGATCATTTCTCAGACAAAAGCATGCAAGAGAGCTCATAAAATACTGCTCTCCTCCTGGGCAGAGCTAAAGCTCCTGGGGTAGTTGCCTTTTTACACACAGTGCCTAAAGGCAGCACACAAGTGCACAGTCAGAGGCACGTTCCCAGGACCAATTGATTGGAAATGTGCTAAGACACAACTTCTTCTGAATTGACCAAAAATCCATGTAATGCCATGACATTTTTTTTCCAGTAGGAAGGGATTACAAGAGTCAGAGGCCAGTTTTTATTTATACACACAGAAGCACACAGTGTGCGTGCACGCGTAGACCCACCACTGTAAAAGAGTCTCTCACAGCCCAGACTGAAAGATTAGCTCAGGCTTTATTTAATGTAGCACAGACTCCTGACACTTCCTTTGTCAATGTTATCATGCACTCGGGATTTGCTGTGAGCAGGAGCTGCCAAAACCCTTCTGCTCAAACTCTCTACACTCCCTTTTGCAATTGCTGTCAATCCCTCTTCCACACAGGACACTGACATCTCACCCCACAGCCACAGCAGGACTGCAGTCCAAGAGCCAAAAGGAAAGAGTTTTCCAGGCAAAGTAAAACATCAAACACAAACAGAACAAACCTCACAAAGAATTTATCTCTGCACAGAATTTTCTGCCGGCAGCAACCCCCAGTTTAGAAAAGGAAACATCTTGCTTGGATCAGCTTGGGAAGAGATGATCAGCCTGGTGTCTGGGTTGTGCACTGTGCAGAACTTTTAGGACTCTCAGCTTTCTACAAGTATCTGTTTTCAGAGCAGACTTGATTTATGGCTTCATTGACAATGCCTTTCAGCATTACAGCAGAGGGGGACAGTGAGGAGACAGCACCAGAGCCTGATCCCTGCAGGCAGGAGGAATCACAGGAATGCTGAAGGATGAAATGCTCACCTGCACAAAGGTGGGAGAGAACACAAGCAGCAGGATGGCATCTTACAACCTTAAAAAAGGCATCAGTACTACTACCAACATCCTGTTCTCTTATTCAAGACCTTGATCAAACACATCTTCATGATGCAAACACCAGCATCGATGGTATAATGCCCCACACAGAATTTTTGAAAGTTAGCAGCACTTTTTGGCAATGAACCAGCGACACTGCACAAACCTCTCAGTGACCCAAGGGCAGCTCTCAGGGAAAATCAACACTAAATCAGATGACAATATATAACTATCAGATGTATGGAGGTGGACCCAAACTCTGGAAAATTCTTTCACTTACAGCCAGTGTAACTCCCAAACAATTAGTCTTACAAATATCCTTATCCTATTTCAAATACTCAGAATTTAGATAGCTGCCCCAGCTCTTCACTCAACTGGTAGTAAGATTAATCAGTATGCTATATGCACTTCTAAGTGATAATTCCTGTTATAAATACCAACCTGCATTCTGCCACACTAAATTAGATATGCACCAGTGATCACATGAATTTGAAAGTGGTTTGTCTCAGCATCCATCATAATTTGAAACCCTCAAGAAAAAAGTCTTATAAAACTTTTGTCACTTTGCCCTAACTGATACCTGTCTCCCTGCAATAAATATATCAGCCATACTTTCCCTAACATTATTCCTGGTAAGCACAGTTGTCCAACAAGAACTGTAAAGTGATTTGTGCTTATCTTCCCTGACTATTGCAAAAATCAGGTCCTTCTGAAACATAGTCCTCTGCAAGATGAAATTAAACGCAAACTTGTGGGCTTAATTATATTACTTTGAATGGAGTATCGATTGTAGCTAATTTTATCACCCATTTTGAGGGTTTGCTTGCTGGCTGGCTGGCTGTCACTTTGATAAATGGGAGCCAGTAGATATCTGAAGAGGGACTGATATTTATAGTTCAGAAAATATCACCACAAAGTTTCCAATGAGAAATAGCTCCCCCCTCTTTCCTAACAATCGCAGGAGCAATTAGGTTTGATGAGGCACAGGAACACCTACTGTAAAGCAGATGGTCAACTCTCAATATCTGGCTACCTCAAATGGCATTTTCCAGCGGCCTTTACAGCTCAGGTGAGTTTGGCCCCTGCGTGAGCAGCAGCTGCTGCTTGGAATTTCAACACTGCCCCACTGCGAAGGCCCTCAGGACAGCCAGGCTGTTTAGTGAGGACAGTGACCACCCAAAGGATGAGGGAGAGACAGCAGATCCAGACGGTTCCAGCAGCCAAACCAGCATTCTGGGTTTCAGCATCAGAAACTGAGACTGTCTGTTCACCAGATTTGGGGAATTACTGTTAATATTCATATTTTCATATCTGCAAGTAAAGTTTCCATGACTGTAGAGGATCACAGTCATCAAAAAGCATTTGTTAAAATATTTTAATCTGTAATACAGTGTGAACAAAAGTGCTGTAATTGTGAGGTTAATTTCAGGCACTCTATGCATTTAGGGCCACCAAATCCTAGTATTAGGACTGTGTCCTATATTTAATCCAAATCTTTTCTTTGTGGACCATTATATTCAGCTCAATTTGCATTTCAAGTCCACTTAATGATGTCCAACAGCTATGGCTGAAACTGATAAATGAGGACGGGGCTTACAAGGCACAGAGGTGGTGCCACAGTTGTACATGAAAATAACCACCTGATGATTGATTAGCCACAGCTTTGTTTTTGAATGAAAGTTATTCACACATGTAGCCATTTCCATTGCAAATATCACAAGGATTATCACTCTTATTACACAAGGATTATATTTATTATGATTCTTTTAGTCACAATAGCAGGATTATCATATCAGACGAGTTAGAATTTGCCTGCCTCCCCTGACTTTCTGGTTCTAATGAGCTATCTGGGTGACCTCCTTCCCCACAGCTGCCCCCACAGCAGCTTTTTAACATACAAAGCCAACAATAAAGTGACTGTGCAGAGCTGCTGCCAAAGGAAAAGGAGGAGAACAATGCAAAAGCAAGCTGAACGAGCAAAAATACTCACCAGCAATATTCCTACCCTCTGAAGCTACCCAGCACATTTCTTGCCACACAGCCACACCAGAGTGGTGTGTGCAGGCAGAACATCTCAACAATAGCGGGCAAGCTGCTGCTGTCCTGCAAGAACTGCAGCAGTGCAGGCAGGGAGCCCTCAGAAAAACAGGCACAGCCATCCCACAGCCCCCATCCCTGTGACCACACTGACACAAACACGACAGCAGAGGACTGAGCTCTAGTGGGAAACGAAAATAAAGAGACGAGGGAGACAAGAGGAAAAAAAATTAATGAGATTTTAAAAAGAGGTAGGGAGAAGTGGGGGGAAAGAGTACTAAATGTAGAATGTTGAACTGAGGGAAAGAAGGTGAAAACTGAAAAGGAAAAGAATAAAAAATTTAATATCAGAAGAATTTTTTAAAAAGCAAATTAAAAACGAGAAGAAATTACTAAAGGAAAGAATTAAGGGGCTTAGTGCAATAGCTTTATTATTCTCTGAAAGCTCCTTTAGTACTAATAACAGGGGAGATTAAGGGTATTTCTTTCAGCTATCAAATTTAAGAAATACTTCCTCCTACTATCTCTCATTCCAAATCTAATTTCCCCAAATGTTAAATCAGAACTAGGAAAGACTTTCATATGACTAAAACTGGGAGCAGCATCTTGAATAAGGCATCGTGGTTTCTGAGGAGATTTTTGTTTTCTTGCTTATTTGCATTTTAATATCAAACAGACTTTGAACTCTGAAAATTAAAGGCAGTATATTCCACCTATGTTGAACTCCTTCCCTTTCCAAGCTGCATCAAATCTCCCACAGAAGTTAGGGAAAAAACCTGCCACTGAAGGTATAGAAGCAAAACTACTCACCCTGTCACAGCAAGACAAACTCTACCTTCAAAAACCTTGGGCTGCAGCTGATCTCTCGCATCTGTTTCCCAAGGGATTTCCTTGCTCACCAGCTCTAAGCACAGCCATGGAAGGGTTCACAGGTGACTCTCAGAACCCCAATATCTCCTGCAGAAGCTGCATTTGGAGCTCCATCAGAAAAACTTCACAGGGTGAGGAGAAATACTGGCCAGACATTACCACAATGTGGGAAATTCTGACACAAAGAAGCATTTTCTTCAAACTGAACACAAATTAAACCATGACTTTCAAGATAAACAGTGGGAAAGGTATTTTTGTATTTCAAAATGTAGTCATCATCTAAACATTTGTGAGGGAAATGGAGGCACTGAAAATCCAAGAAGTCTTTGGCATTTTCAGGATTTCCAGCCCCTCCCAGGTGCTGGAGGTGCTGCCAAGGCCAGGGCAGGGCCGACTGTCCAAAATCCTGCTGCAGAAATTGAGGCTGGAAGCAATGCTACAGATGTACAACACTGATCTCCAGCTTGGGCCTTTCAAAACCAGATATTTCACCACCAGTTTTCTCATTTGTATCTTCACCTCTCTGCCCCAGAAATGCAGCAGGAAGTCCAGAGTGCTGGAGCATACCAGTGGAACACACAATAATTTGATCCTTATCCATTTTCTGGGATGGCTCCTCTCCTTTTGGAGAGTCGTTTTTGAAGACAAACTCCTCTGAAGCAATAGAAAACACGTCCATGACTGAAGAGCATAGGCCAGTCAATAAAATTAATGGTTTATATATTAAAACAAATTAAATGCCAGAGTCCTGTGCTTATCACGTGAACATGCTCAGATTCATTAATGGAAACTGGTCGATTCCCTGAAGTACATGCTGGGATAATAGAACAAATGCATTTGTACTGACAGTCATTGGTAAATGGCTAATCAATCCCTCAGTGCTGCTTAATTAGCGACTGCAGGAGACCCTTTTAATTGGCATCTGATCCTTGATTTGAACAGACAAATAAAGTGCCACTCAGCCCTTTATTGCCAGTGAACCCCTCTTTTTTTTTCCTATTAACTCCACTGTAGCTCCTGAGGAGCATTCCTGAAGACCAGAGACAATTACTAGCTCCTGTCACAGACCAGCCTGACACCCTGAAGTATTTTGTCATGATTTCAGTGCCGATGTTGCATTGAAACACTGCATATGATCTGCTGGTTGCTCAATATTGTTTATATTAATACAAGTTGTAGACTGTCACTGTTCAGAGAGTAGGTAGTTACAAGGAATGGATTGGTTACATTATAACTGGAATAATTTATTATTGAGAAAGCGAGTTCAACAAGCACTATAAAAATCAATTCATAATTGTTATGCACTTCATCTGGGCTGAAAAATGGTTTTGTTCTCCACTATTTTCTGAGTAGACCTCCTCGACAGAAAAAGGGGGAATAAAGCTTTTAAAATTGCAGTTCGGTCAGCAATGCACTCTGGAAATCGAGATTAAAGATGACAGTTCCCAGATGCATAAGTTATGCTTACTTTGTTTTATGGACCTGAGGCCACCACGGTGCCAGGCAGTCCCTTGGCAAAGAAAATCATCCAAAGGTTAAAGAAAGAAACAGTTTGACAGAGTCAGCCAAAACCATAGGTGACTTGCATTAGCTGGAAAGCTATTCCACTTCTGTTTACTCCTTCAAATCAAAGATTCACAAAAGTTAAGCTGGCGGTTATTAAAAGTTTCAAGAGCAGTGGCAGTTTTGGAGGAATTAAACAAGGAGTACTAAAATCTTCAGTGGCTGTGCCTGCAATTGCTATGCAAGACACAAACCACACACCTGCTCAGTAGCATGAAATCCAATTAATACAGTCCTGGGAAGACTCAGTGCTCCAGTTCTGATGAAGATTAAGAGGTGCAATGACAGATTGTAAGAGTTAGCTGGGACTCACACCCTTAAAGACCTTGTTAATACTGGCAGGATTTACTTAGCACGTGTCCAGCTGGTCAAGTTAAAGGGAGAGTTCATCATCCCTGTGGGCAGGAGTTTCTGATTCACCCTGTCTGACAAGGCCAGGCAGCGGGAGGGAGGCACAGACATCTGGCAAGAACCTATCCCAGCAAAGTTTACTCAGAGTGTGACACTAGGACAGAACCAGCCTCAGGAAGGGATCCCTTCCAGGCTGAGCAGGGAGTAATAAATCTGTCACCAGATTGCCCTGCTCAAAACCAGACCCAGCCGCTCAGTTCTGGGGTGCTCCTTGTGCTGTGCTGCATCTACAAAATGACCAGGCACACCTGCCAGGATCCCAGCCTCCTGTCACCACCGCTTAACGCACTGCTTCACATCACAGACACATTTATTAAAAGGGGCTCTGAGTTATCCTTAGCAATGATTAGTTGTGATGAAACGCCCCCTGTTCACAATCAGCACTTCACCTTGTGATTTATCACTAAGTGAGTTTATCACGTTGCAATCACCCTCTAATACTTTACAGTCTGAACTGTTGTGCAGTTTAGAGTTACATGCACTCTGATGTTATTTACTTTATTTTTATAATATTCAAGCTCTTGGAATCGCACATCCTGGGAGGCTGTTCCACCAGCGTCCCAACAGTGGAGAAAGGTGAGGAGCACAGAGCAAAGCCAGTCACACACGTGACATTTCCTGGACAGGAGCTCTTGCTTTCTGCACTTGCAAAGTCACAGTCCTGGGTTTTGACTGTGGCTCCTTGAGCCAGAGGGAAAGGGCACAAGGAGACACTGTCTGAAAGAACAAGTAGCTCCACAAAAAAACCCCCAAACCTATTTTGCAGGTAAAGGAAAAACACTGAACTCAGAAACTGGTGGCAGATAATACACTCACACAAAAGTTCAGGCTCTGCAGGATCATTTATCACCTGTGACTGTGGCTTGCAGTGAGAAAAGTTCAACCTTTGTAAAGCACCAGCACTACCTTCCTTCTGCACAGCAGGGTTATACCTCTCAGGGAGCTTTAACAGTGGGTTTTCAGTGTCCTACCTTTCAAACTATTTGATAGAAACACATGAAAAATATAGAGGAAGATTCCAATTTGAATTAACCAAGCATCTTCCTCCCCCTTCCTACTATCCATAGGTTTCCTCTTATTTAAATCCACCACACCTGTAGACTTCAATGTGGGAGGAAATACAGCTCCTTATGGAAAGGGGAAGGAAGGGATATGATCATAATTTAGACAATTTTGATTTCTTTGTTCACAAATTTTTTGTCTTAGAACATTTAACAGAGGACAGGAGTTGGGCAACAGCAGCAGTGAATGGGAAGCAAGAGAATTTCAAAGAACAGAAAAGTAAACAGAGGTTAAGGTAAATAATTTATATATTAGAAAAAATTCTATCACTTTAGAAGAAAGTGATATAAGAAGGTTATGGAGAAAAACAAGTACAATTATATATATCTTTATCTTCAAGTGGAAATTTCTGCTTCCTATTCCAGCTCAGAAGCTGAACCTTTGTCACTGAAAGCAGGAAAGTTATGGCTTGGAGGTGTTGCTGCCTTGCGCAGGGAAATTACAGTTTGGCTGCTCCATGTTTTCACTTCCTTCTGAGGACCAGGACTCAGGTGGACACAAACATTAACAACACCTCAATTTCTCCTTATCACAACCAAGAGGACAAAGTTATTCTTAAAGGAGTCTCTCAGCTCAGGAGCTCCAGCCATAAGAGAGATGAGAAAAATGAGTTCACTAAAGGGAAACGCCTACAAACACTACCAGAGCTGTTCTGTAAAGAGCAGTGATTAGTCAGGTCCCTTTAACTCACAGAATGAGACATTTCTGCTGAAAGGCATCCAGCCAGGCTGGAGAAACACAGCTCTCCTTGCTGCTTCATCAGCCACACCCAGAGCAAGGGAATCTGTGTCCATTCAGCAGAGCGTCCCTGGCTCTGACAGGTACAAACCTTCAGCAGAGCCCTCACCATCAGAGACACATCTGCCAGCTCCAGACCCCTTGCAGATTGCACAATTAGAGCTGGGCATAATTTAATGAATATCACTCCCAAACTTCATCTCTGTGTGCATCCTTTCCCAATCAGCTCCAGCACTGTCTCTACAGCTGCACCAGATAGACGGCAAAGGAGCAACAATGTGATCAACACCTGAAGGAAGGCTTGAACAGCCTGAAAATGCAATTACCCCAAAGCTGGGCACGGATCTGTACACATTTCTTCCCCATCAGATCAGAGGGAACTCTGCTTTCAGATTGTGCAAAGCAATTTCCTCAGCCTAGCTCTCCCCCAGCAGCACAGTGATGAAACTCCACAGCTCCTGAGGGAAATACTGCAGTGCTGCTGGAAGATGCAGCTCCAGGATGCACAGGCACGTGTCACAGCTTTCATCCGGCTGGCACAGGCTGCGAGCTGGGGAGCTTCAACAGGGCACCTCTGAAACAAACCACTGGCTTCCAGCTGGAGCCAGGGATAATTTTTATTCAGCACCTTGGACAGGGCACCATCAGCAGGGCCCTGAGGATCTGAGCTGTTAGAAGTGAGCCAGCTGCAGGGATGCTGCACCCCTTCGATCTCACCTCTAAATACCACGTTAAACTTTGAAGAGCAATGAGAGACCAGCACTGCTCTGACACTGAGACATTTCAGCTTTGAAATGCACTTTGCCCTGACAGCTGTAGCCAGGGAAGGCTGCAGAAGGGGGAATGATGCTGCATACCAAGAGGGATTTGTCTGTCATAGAATTAGGGTCCATATAATTTGAAGTCATGCATACTTACGCTGCCTAGATTTTGTTGTTATACTTTCCAAGGGCTTTTAAAATGGCTCCAAGAACCATTTAGGGGAAGAAAAATAGTCTGAGATCTGGACTCTCCAAGATATTTTAGCATTAACAGATTACAAAATTATCCAGGGAGGGTCAGAAATCATTCCCTAAGTAGTCTCAAAGGTAATGAAATAAAACCCACTGAAAGACAAATAGGAACATGAAGGCCTGAATATCACTATTTCTGCTTTAATCAGATTCCTGAGAGACCTAAATCCGCTAATGCTAAATAACAATAAACAATAATAGCACTTACATGGACTATTCAACTCTGAGGTGTTATAGGCACTCATTTATGAGTGCACAGCACATCAAAGAGATAGGCACTATTCTTCTGTATCACCGATATTAGCTAAAATTGGAATTTCTGTTCCAGAAGAAATGCTCTTGTGTGTAGTTTCTCTTCCGAGCCATAATAATTCTTCTAAAAACTTAATTTCATGGGCATTTTTAAACACCCTTTGCTTCATTTTAGCTGTAAAATCATGAAAATAACCAATGCCAGTTTCAGGTCTGTTCCACAACTTGCAGCTCTAAAAGCTGATCCTCTTCAGATACTCCAACTCCATTTTTCTTCCAAAACCCAGTTTCACCAACTGCCACATACTGCAAAGTTGAATTCTGATAAAGCTGCTTTTTCTAAAAAAGAAACGTGCTGGTCAGAAAGAAACTGCTGCAGCAGGAAGGACCATGCACAGTTACTCACGCAGCACCTCATTTTCCAAATGAAATACAATCAGATATTGTTACACCACCAAAATCTGACAATCCAGACCAACTTCACAAATTAGAAAGGACGAAAACACCTCTGGCTGTGTGGGGACCACAGGCAGCAGGGCAGCATGATAATTTTGTCCCCAGAAATGTCCACACACACAGAGCTGCCACAGAGGCTGACTCTGAGTCACCCAGCCAAGCCACAGGCACAGGGAATTCCATCTCTCCTGCCCAAGACATGGTTGGTTTGCAGGGATTAGCAATGGGAACCATTCACTTCCACGAGGCTGATCCCAAAATTATTAAAAACACACACACACTCACACAAATTAGCCTGTCTTAATTCCGTCTTCATCAAATGCAATCACGGTGGCTGGAATTTTCGGCTCACCACCTTGTCCATCAAAGGAAATGCAATCCTTCAGGCAAAATGTTTACCAAGCTGAATAACCCAGAGCAGTGGGAAACCAGCGTCACATGAAAAATTAAGAGCCGTGGTGTTTCTAAAAGCCTTCCAACAGAGGGGGAAAAAGCATTCAAAATGCATTAGCAGAGGAGGGTGTTAACACCTCCCCCCAACCCCTTTTTAAGCTATAAAAGCAAACTCTGCATGAGCAAAGCAGATAAAGCTTGAATGGGCAGGATTAATTAGAAAACAAAATAGTAATGGGAAAAGCTGCTGTGCTTTATTTTTTTTTCTCTGCAATTTTAGTTCAGTAAGTGGCCACTTACAAAACCCAAACAAAGCACTCAAAAACCCCAACCATAGGATGACATCTCGTTGTCTTTCTCTGAGTAATGAACCTATTTTCTTCTTCCTTGAAGATAAGACAACTTTTGACTATGAGAAATACAGGAGAAAATTTTCTATTATACGTATAGGTCAGCTAGAGTACAGAGCAGAAAATTGCAATACAGCAGTGATACAAAAGTTGTGGAAGATAAGTTTTCCAGATGCTCTGCTACACTCTCTTCTCAGATTCTAGCATTCCAAGGGCAGTTTCTGGAACTGCCAAGGAAAAAGAAAAATCTCTGACTGGTGTTCATTGATTTCATAGATAAAGGAAGGAATGGGTCACAGAGGTGGGGGAGAAAGGGGAGTGGAGGAAGAAAAAAAATGGAAATAAAAGTTTTCTGTTCTAATGCAGGGGTAAGTGAGGATGGCGAGGGAGAAGCCTGGCCAGGAGGCACCAGAGGCTGTTTGCTCAATCTAGTTGGCACCGAACCTGAAACTTCAGATCTTGTTGCTCCCCTGAAGCCAATGGATACCGAGCACATTTCTCACATCGTGCCCGTGTTCTCAGCCCCGCCAGGAGGATTTCAAAGCAAGGTGTCAAGTCATGAAGCTGTCTGAGCAACAGACGAGTCAAGGATTTTGTAGCACGGAAAGCAAGACGAGGTGACTCCAAGGCAGAATAAGAGACGGCTGATTAGCCGTGAGCTGAGAGGCTGGGCCAGGCTTCTCTGTTCCACAAACATCATCCCAGTGCGGCAGGGTGACTCAAGAAATGGGGGAGAATTCCTCAACAATAGCAAAGAAAGGAAGAAAATTAAATTCCCTGTCACTCAGCTGTAAGTGGTCTAATGAAGGGACAAGCAGATTTCCCAAAGTAAAAGCAAGGCATGCCTCTGTCTCAATAAGGACCATTAGACTGGAACGTGAAAGAAGCTTGTGAGCACAAATGCTGAACTGGAATAATCACCTTTTCTAGGGAAAAAAAAAACAAAAAACCAAACCAACCAACCAAAACAAAACAAAAAACACCAACCCACAAATAAACAACCAAACCTGCAACAACAGCAACAAACCCAGCACACTAGAATTTTTTAGCAGAGCATGTTTCCTTTCCCACAGCAGAAGGCTGTGCCCCAGCCCCAGGGCAGCACACTGAGCTCAGCAAAGGTCAATCCGCAGCCCAGCCTGGCCTGGGTGGCTCAGCTCTGCTGGAGTGTCCCAGGGAAGGAATCCCTCTTCTTCCAGTGCAGAACTACAGCTGTAAACACTCTCTGGTCTTGAATCAAGTTCTCTTTTCCCAGTGGAGAGACTTTTTCTGGTGGAGAAACTTCCTCAGAACCTGTCCAAATTACTCCCTGCATCAGGGCAATTAGTGGATGAGTCCAAGGCTGATAGAGCTGGATCCCTTCCAGAGTCCTCCAACCAGGCAAATCCAGCCCTCTACACTTAATTAAACTGCAAGTAAAGCGCTAATAGGTTTGTTTCATCACCAGGATGCCCCACCAGCCCAGAGTTTTGCTTCCAAATGACACAGCCAGAAACCACAGGCATTCAAGTGATGTGTTATTAGGAGTATTTATCACCAGGCAGGTATTTCAGAGTCTGCACGATGGGGAATTGAGAGCTACAGCGACATGTCAGGCCTTGGGGAGAGGTCTTCAAAGCAGGGACCCCAGCCTGCAGGAACCAATGCCATCACTTCCCTGCCCAACAGGCTCACCTGGCTCCTGCCCCGGCCCAGGCACCGATAGAATACCAAAATGTAATATACATTGTATCACATAGAGTAGCTAGCTAATTAGAAACTGTTTTCATTTACGTGTTAGCAATATGGTTTTTACTCTGAGAGATTTATCTCAGCCCAGTTTCTGAGTACATGCACTGACTGTTTCACTGAGAGAGTTCTGAATTGAGACACTGCCTGTGGAAGTTCCATTTCCTCCAGTTTGTCTTATTTTCCTTTCACTCAGGGATGCATCTGAATTGGCTCAGGAAGCTGCACATGATTCTGGAGAGAGGCACCAAGGACAAGACAATTTGGGGAATTCGTTTGAACCCCAAGTAAGGGTATCTTTTCATTAGTTATCTTCTTGGAACTACTCACGCATTAGCAGCTCATGACCTGTGTAAATGAAAACAAAGGGTTTGGTCCCATTTTTCATTCATTTTAATTCAGAGCCTCTACTCTGATCAGTTTACAGTATGGTTTGAGATAAGCCACAAACACTCCAAATTTATTTACAGTGACAGATATTTCCAATGTTGATAGCTCTCACAGGTACTTTGCATGGCAATTGCCCTTTTGTAAAAAAAACAAATAAAATAAAAGCAAAACTTACAGAGGAAGAAGTGTCACTTTGGGCCACTTCCATTGCCATGAATTACACAAAGCTGAATTCAGCTGGAACACATCCCATAGGGATGCATTAATTCAGCACACTTCAAACCTAACAACAGATTTATCAGGAATAGACAATTCAGAATGTAAGAGTGATTTAAGATGGTGCAAAGGGGCACAAATGCTGAGCCTCTCCTTAACTGGCCAATTTTTTTTCAGCTGAGCTATCACTGACTGTGGTATATTTCATTACTGTGGAAACCCTCCTCGGAAATAACATGAAAGGAGAATGCCCATTCCCGTGCCTCTGCTAAAGAATCTGTTACAAGTTCCTTTAGAGAAAAAGAGGATTTCAAGGACTGTTTTTTGGTTTTGTTTTTTTTCTGTAGTCCTCCCAGAAATTGAGAGATTTTTTTTTTTTACATTTTGAGGTTGAGCAGGGAGCACCAACAAAAGCTTTGGCACCATTTCCCCAAAGTTAATGATTTAGTTGATCTTCTTTCTGAGCTCAGGTTAACACCCAGAAGGCTCAAGGCCTCCAGCAAATCTAGAAACCTTCAGAAAAATCTCAGTTTTGTCATCTACCTAGATAGCTCCAGGGCAACCCATTAACAATGCTAAATGACTCTGAGACATTTTAACCCCAAGCCCTTGCATGGGGGCACTTTGATCATGCCCATCATCAGGGTATTGTTTACATCTAACCTTAGCATTTGCCCTTTCTCAAAACCGAGCCAGGTTAGAGAGGATGGAATTGGCCTCCTGCTCCCAGCATTTATCGACCTGAGGAGATCGTTATGATAGACTGCGAGTCCTTAAGGTCTCTGCACTCCAGCTCTCATTTCCATAAGGTTATAGATTTGCTGATTACAGCTGCTCTGGAGAGGTGCATTTAGCAACAGCTGCAGCCAGGTGCCCAACGCAGCCTGGCTGAAAGCAGAGCCTGCTGAGGAGCCCTGGTGCAGGGTCTGCTGGGAGCTGTTGCTGAGTTTCTGTTTTTGCAGAAACACGGAGAAACTGCCCATGAGAACAGAAATGAGGCAACTTCACGCTGGAGACCTCCAGCCTCAGCTACACGGCTCCATCCAGCCCCAAGACATGGAACAAGAGCGCAAAAGGGCCCTGAGAGCACAATTCTGACCAGAGACTGGAGCTAAACTGGTGTCCAGGACTGCCTTTAACATTTCTACCTCTGTTTACCAGGCTAAAATAAAGCACTGCCAGATATTCAGAGTCCACTTTCACCTCCACATGATGGCCCATGAATACTGAACTGGCTTGTATTTCAGGAAAAAGGATGGGCCTGAATGCCTCAAACTGCATTTTTTCTCTCTTATAATGCGATCCATGGGTCTAGCAAGAGATATTGGTCCACCTAACACACTGCCCACGTTTTCTCCCTTTGTTTCTTAGACAGATAAATGTCCATCCCCGAAAAGATTAAGGCACCAACAGGATGAGATACTGGCCTATACCCTGGCTGCTTGTCACAGTATTTTAACTTGTGTCTTACATGGTACTTTTATTTGCTTGTAAAAAATATTATAAATCTAGATTGAGTTTTCTGGGGCAGGGGGGTGGAATTACAGAGACCACAGTGTTCCCATGGAGCATTTTTCCTGTGCTGAGAGGAAATTTTAAGGTTTCTGACCACAAGACTTTAAAAACCATCAACTGCTCTCAGAGGAAAGACACAAATCTCCACTTTTATTTGCTAACTTGATTGGTGCTTTATTTTTCTTTCAAGATTCTGCTGAGTCTGCATGGCTCGTGGCCAAGGGATGCATTCTGCCTCTCTGTTTGTATCAAGTTAAGAATGACCATATTCAAGTGGATGGGGAACAGGCTGGTAGAGAAACAGAGTATTAAATAAGCCCATTTCCTGAGCATCATTTCCTTCTTCTCTGGTACATCTGAAACTCTGATTTTCAGTACCACTCCACATCGACACAAACTTTCTGCCTCTTGAACTGAATCAGATCTGAGCTGTGTCAACACTAAGTGCCAGATTCAGATGGAGTAAATTGCTCTGAACCTCACCTTTCTTACAGCCCTCCCTGAAGCTGACAGCTCTTCACACTGCAGGAGATCATTACCCACAGGAACCCCTGCCATTTAACGGGGATGATCTGTGCCCCAAAGGGCACCTGGACATTTCCAGCTCCGCATTTTTGACTCAACCAATGACATCCTTAATGAAGGCCAACTGAAATCCTAATCCTGGATGTGTCTGTTTGTCAAAAAAAAAACCCATAAAAACCAAACATTATCTCCAAGCAGACAGTGCATCTGATCAGGGTACAAAAGTTTCTGTGCTTAACATAAAACCTTTGGTAGGAACAAAGATGGTATTTCTCAGCTTCTAGAGCAACTAATTAGTGCTCAGAGCTGTGTTCAAACACTTTCCCCTAATGCAGCAGACACCAGCTACTGCTTCACACTGAACTTCTCCTAAGCCTATCTGTAATGTCTGTTTCTGTAACTTAACAGAGTCAAAGATAAATCCCTCATCAGAGGGAGAAAAAAAAAAAAAGTCAAAACACAAAGGGGTTTAATTAAGAAACAACTCATTTATCAGTATTGCTGTGAACATGTAAAACCACACAGGGAGTTCCTAGCAGACAAGAGTCTCAGCAATGAGAGGACCTGCCTTTGACAGGTTTGCGGTTACTCTGTTCTCATCAGAGGCGAGCAGGAGCTGCCAACACCCTGTCAGTCGCAGTGCCGAAAACCAGGAGGAGCCTTACGTGATCCAATGCTGTTTTTAAGAGAATCCATGTGCTTACTTTTTGGTTTAAACCTTCTGTGGATCAGATTCAGTTTGGGGCAAGAGGTTTAAGTTTGTCCTGAGAGCCTGAGGTGCTGTTAATCCATTTACACAAGCCTGATCAACTGTTAATTACTGCAGTCCAAACAATTGGGAATAAAACGTTCCGGGTCCATAGTCACCCTCCTCACATGGGCTAGGCCCAGCACTACCAGCCTAACAGAACATGTTTTTTGTCATTTCAGAGATATTGCTCACAAACTCAGACTTACGTACAGATGGTTGCAGTACAAGCCACGGAACGAGGAAAATTACCAGGGGTGCAACAACACTGCAAATCTTCCATTTGCATCCATTTTGCCACTCTGAAACAGGTGTTCTGCTGGGCTTCCCCACTGGATATGCAACTCACTAATTACCAGATTTGTCTCAGGACCACTGGCACTAATTAACACTGCAGTCTAATTAATCAGAAATTTAAATTCCACTGAAGAGCTTTTGTGCAGCTATTTCTGTTAGGCACAATGGAGGACATCTTTTGTTGTTTGGTTTGGCTTTTCTGACAGTTTATTTTGCTTTGAACTAGTAGCAGGATTAATAGTTTTGATATGAGTAGAATTGATCACTTCCTATTAAACACCTTTTTGTCTTTATGGGTTTTTTAAAATTAACATCGTTCTTACCAAACTGAAACACTTAGCCTTACCTTGCCTTTTATTTTATTCTCAAAACACAGTGTTTTTTTCATATGACATTAATCAATATGTTAACTGTTGCTTGCCATACATCCTTCCATCTCTAGCCCATGAGCAGGCTGGGCTTAACCAAGGAGCCATCCTGCCACAGATTTTAAAGACTGAAATATCTGCAATTCCCTTGTGGTCAGTATTAATTTCAGTCTCATGGGAGAGAAACATCAATTTCTTTTTTTTTTTTTTTTTGGCCAATGCAATGATTTTTGGAAGATGTAAAAGAATATGAGTACTGTTTGCTTTAACTGAAAAAAAAAAACCAAAAAAAAAAAAACTACACCAACATACATAACAGATAATAAATGCTACCTGCTTTAAATAATCCTCCTTCCATACTGTTACTCCTCTGCACCTCTGTGCAGGTTTATCATAATCCTTAGCCCTACAATCTATGATTAAGGTGCTTCAATAGCTATTTGTATTTTGCACTACTTAAATACTTCAAATGCACCATTCCATGAGCCTCTACTACAGAGGCTTACAGCAGAAATGGCTTTGAGGAATTTATTTCAGCACAGCTTGGTCACACAGAGTTTCACCAGGCCAAGACAACCCCTCAGTCCCCATCCAGCAGAACTTCAAACCTCTGGGAATGCCCTGCCTGATTTTCTGGAACAGCAGGAGCATGAGGTCATTACACTCTGGTTAGTTTTGGAAAACACAGACACACCAGCTAAAACCCAGGTAATCTGCTGGAAAAAAAAGGCAGTGGAAGAAACCCTCCCTGTCTGGCTGTTCTGGAAGGTCTGGAGCAGCTGAGGCAAAGGGAACTACAGGTGCTGGAATATCACACCTCATGTGGGATGGACAGAGTACCACAGGCAGGGCTCCATCCTGACACTTCACTGAGCCAAAACAAGCAGAAGTTAACCATTATCTTGCTGGCTTCCAGGTGGGGTAACACAGCAAGTCCTGACTGGTTGTGCACTTGGTAAAACTTTCAGATTTAAGAGTTTAAAATCTAAACACATCTTGAACAGGCAGCAACTTGCAGGAGGAGAGTTCGCTGTGCCTCTGTGTGAGCACGAGGAGGCACAAACAGCAAACCTCCCTGTGCCCCAAAACTCACCTGCACTGAGAGAAACCAGCCCTGGAGAAGCTGCAGCAGCTGAACACCAGCAGTTCCCTCAGCAGGTACACCCGGACACAGATGCTTTTACAATTATACAAAAAGAACATAATGCAGGTCTTGTACCCCTCAGAAAACCAAGGCATGTTTTCAACCTCCCATTACACATCCATGCATCACTGCATTTTGTTTTCCAGGGTTTTTGTATGGAAGAAGAGGGGCTGTGCAATCATCCTGCTGATTACACCTACAGCTGGTGAAAATTAGGGATAGCCAGATGGTGTCTCACCAATTGTTCTGCAGCTGGCCACAACGAAGGCAGCTGGGGGAGACAAATGCTCCCACCACACTCATCACAAAGAACAGCACGAAAAAAGAAGTAGAGCTCTGTAGAGAATAACTCCAACTTATTATTGGAAAAAAAAAAAAAAAGAGAGATTGAGGAAAATTGTTTTGTGTAATTGCCAGAGGAGAAAAAGGGGGAAAATAGATATCACCAACCTAGAAATTCAATGGTATTATCAAACCAGTGCAACAAAACCCAAGTGAATGTGGTCGATTTCTGAGACGTGGAAGTGAGGGATGGTGCTTTGGCTGCAGCCATGTGTGTTCCTTGTGACTCACATCTGCAAGCTCCATCTCCTCCTGTCCCCTGAACTGCTCAGATCCTTCCCTCCCTACACCACAGAGACAGACACAGCTCTGAGGCTCTCAAGCTGCTCTACACGTTTCTGAGCAAACACTTGCTGGCTGACAAACAGAACCATTCGCTAACACACGCAGTGAGGCGATACCATGGGCTCCAGGGGAATTCTGCTCCACTGCAGTGCCTGCCTACAAACCCAGGCCTTGGATTCCATTTTATGTGACACACACAGACCTGCCCTTGACTGCCACAGTCACCACAGGCTGCAGTGAGCCATCCTCCCACCTCAACGAGCCAAACAAGGAGTATCCAGCTCAAGCTTTCAATAATGCTCAAGCACCAACTGACTTGAAGATGGGAGCTGTCATTGTGATGACTTCTCAGATGATTTGGAAAGGCAATTCCCTAAAAGGTCACTGATTTGTCTCTCTACACCTTTAGCTTTATTGCATCCAAGGGCTCTTCAGCAGCAGAATGCATTCCCAGAGCACTTTCCATTACATCTCTCCAGCCAGTCATGCCTTTAGCCTCACAACCCTAAGCTGATATTCCCATGGCCCTGAATAAATTGTGCTTCCAAGCTCTGATTCCTCATTCCAGAGCTGTGATGGCAGCAAGTACCCTAAAAAACATCTACAACAGTTGTGCACATCTTTTTGTTCCCATCCCCCTTCTCACTTCAGCAGAGTTTCTTAAACTGCTCATGAACACTCAGGAGCATTTACACACCCGCTGAACCTTCACTCTGTCAAATAATTAGTCAGGATCCATCACAAAAGGCAGTGGAGAAAAGACCCCAAACATAATTTTGGTCAGTGGCAGACTCAAAGTCACCAGCATTCTTCCAGCATGGCAGTACAACACTGAATGACACCTCTTGTCTTTGATAGAAATTGCACAAAATTGCAAATGAAGCATTTGAAATGCTCATTTTCTTGAGAAGGAAAACCAGAGCAATCTCCAGAGATGTGGTGACAAACTATCACTTCCATCATGCCACCTGATCAGGCATTTGTTCTCTTCTGACAGTCCATCATTTCAATGCACACAGTTTCTGGTTTTGTTCCTTTTTTTTTTTTTTCTGCAGCCAAGTAACCACTCAGCACTACTACAGAGCTTCTGTATTTCATCCCAGAGGCTTCACCATCTAAATGATGATGAAAGGGAATCCTGTGCATGCAGATTAGACAGCTGTACCCTGCAGAGCCAGCCAGTGTGAGACTGAGGATCTCATAATGACCAGAGTTCCTGAAGCTTCACAGACTGGCTGCTCAAGCAGGGGCAATCTCACTGCTCGTGCATCTCACCCCAGAAAGAGGGAACATACTCTGGTTATTTGAGAAAGGCAAATGTGCTCACTGACACTTCGGCTGCACAAGAGGCTTCTCAGTCCACAGCTGGAAGAATATTATGCCCCAACTCAGTTTAGCCTGACATTTAAATCACAGGTCATGGTAGGCAAGTACCTAATAAGAACAGTGTTTTGACATTGAACAGTACATGAGGAGGAAAATTTTCTATCAGCAGAAAAATTCTTAGATCCCCCATGCTCGTCCATGTCTTCTTTGAAGACAGGTTTCTCCATTAGAGAGAACAACAGAGGGCCAGACATCAGTGTCCATTTTTTTAATAAGCTCAAACTCATAATGTGCTGAGTGTTTTCACTGAATGACTGTCAAGGGTATAATTGTGTGGACTTCAGCTAAAGGAGAAAGAGAAATAGGTCAAACTTTTGTGCTTTAATAGTATCATAATGATTACTTTCGTTTAATTAATATTGCTACACATCTCTGTAATGAACTTGCAAGGCCAAAAACAAACACTTCATGAACTTTTCCCCCCAAGCTTCCCATACCTGAATGTAGATACCAGTAATGACCAAAAAGGAAAAATGGGAATAGATATAAGTTTAGTGCAAGAAACTTAAGACACTGTAAATTCATGCCTTTCTACAGATGATGATTCATTCATTAAATCTAGAAACATTTCCAGACACTGAAGCAGAATAACATATCTGTGTGGGTATGGGGTAACTGGAAAACTCCTGTGGTGGATAGCTGGAAATGTTAAGATGCTATATTAAGAACATACACTTAGGACCAGAGCTGATAAGACTTGTATATTTGCCCAGAAACTTAATGACCATGTTTTGGCTGTATTTGATTGCTTTTCCTATAAATCAATACTATTTCCTATAAATCACCAGTTTGGTGAGCTGAAGGGGGAAGAAACCCATTTCCTAAGCAGGTCCCTTAGGACTGGAGCACGGTGCCCATAACTCCCTCTCCCCGAGGGGATCCCCAAGGCAGCCAGCACGTCTGTGTGCAGCTGAACCACGCACTGCTGGCTCTTGCAGGCTTTAACAACCCTCAGAAAGGTAGGGTATTGTGTACACATAGATAGATTTCTCATTTTAAATTGAAGTAGGTAGATAGAGAAATGCAGTAAGTTAATAAAGTACCAGAAAAGAAACCCAGACAAAATTGGTGCTGGGACTGCATGGCTGCTGCTCTGGGCTCTGCTTTGAGCACACCACATCCCCAGGGTGCTCTCAGCCCACGCTGCATTGTGCCATATCCACCAACTCCACACGGACCAGCTCCTCATCTCATACTGGCACTGCTCCAATGACTTAATCAGGATTTTGCTAATTAGCACCAGCACACGACTGATGGTTTCTGCCTGAGAAGACGTGAACGTTTTTCCTGCCTGCTGGCCTGTGAAAGCTTTTTCTAGCATGGGATGATCTCTGCTGTGGCAGGAACACAGCTGTGTGCTGCATTTGCATTCCTGGAGAGGACTTCAGGACTGCTTGCTGCCCTGATGAGGAAGCCCCAAGCAGGATGCAGTCCTGAAAGACCCAGCGGTGTCAACCAGGACACTGTGCCCACACAGCTCAGCTGGAAAAGTGCATTTCCGACACCCTGCCGGAGGAAACGAGCCCTGCTGGCCGTCAGGGGGGAGCTGTGCTGAGCCAAGCAGGGTCCTCATCCCTGTGAAAACCCAGCAGATGTGCAGGGCAATGAACAGCTCCTGGATAACTCTGGGAATGAAAGGAACAGGAACAATGGAGCAGCTCCAACGAGGGACAGGGACAGCACTTCCCCACTCTGTGAGGGGCTGGGCGCACGCAGGCAGATGTAACTCTCCTGCCATCCCAGCAGGATTTATTGATGACATTTGTGACAGGCACCTGTGCAGTGCAAGCACACACAGGCTCTGCCTCCAAAAGCACAACACACAAATGCAGCACGGTGACAGATGAGGCATTTGTTGGTGAGGCATGGACAGGTTAAGAGACGCGTCCAAGGTTACACTGACAGCCAAAGGATGCTGAGCATCTGTTACAGTTCCCTTTATCCAACACTGGTAAGCTTGAAACGCATTCCCACATGGAAACAGACAATAAAAACAGAAACAGCACTGCCAGGAAGCCTAGGTTTAACTGGAGTCACTCAGATTTGCAGAACTGACTAGAAAAGCTCATCAATTTTACTAAGTGAGCATGTCATTAGATACAAAGAAGATGGACAATAATGGGCATGAAATTAACAGAATAAAAGCAGTCCAGGATCATATAAAATTATAGCCTCGTTTGTGTCCAATAAAGACAACATTTGGAGAATGGTAAAGGCACTGCCACTAATTAACTAAAGGTGTTTGATCACATCATCTTACTCAGACAGACTCGAGGTTGTAGTTGAAACTGTGCTGGTGTTAAGAATTGAGGCTGTGGAAAAGGTGGCACAGATCTTTTAGCTGACCTGACAGTACAGTGCTCCCACTCTCATCTTCAGCTGCTGCTCCTTTCAATGCTGCCAAATGTTAAACAGACCCTAGAAGCAAAGAGCTCAGCAGTAATGTGCTACAATTTACAGTAGGAGCTTCACCTATGTAAAATACAGCTCTTTGTCACCAGCCTCAGCTGCACGGGTTTCATACAGAAGAACAGAGGCTACTCTGCCTCCCAAAGTTATAACTCAGCAGAAGAACTGGAGCAACAAGCATATTTTATTATGAGAGGCTGCAGGCTTATTTATTTACTCAGCTTGTGCACCAAGCAGGGGCTTAGAGGATGCAGCCTTTCCCCCAGGCTGACACAATTGCGTGTGTGAACAGCTCCCTCCCAGGGAGGGAATGGAGCCTCGCTCAGGAGAATCCAGCAGTGCAGGAAGCCAGGGAAGGATAGCACCACGATTCCCAGCCTTTTCCAAATTCTTCTCTTTAAACATTCAACCGAACCAGTTGCAATCCAGAATTACATTTAATGGCTTGATAAGGCTGTCAGAAAGAAGCCCTGGGCCAACAGGATTTTAATCTCTCCATCTTGGAGCAAGCACCAAGTGTGAGAGCAAATGTGACTAGAGGGGTGTATAATGGATGGGGTTGGTATTTGCTTTATGGGGAATATTTTCATAGCTTTTGATCCAGATGGAAACCAGCAGGGACAGCAGGGTGTACAAAGGCATCTGTTGGGTACAGTTGCACAGGTTCCTGACCTACAGCATTCAGACACTGCATGGGATGCTGAGATTTGTGCCAAGGACCACACACAATTCACACAGACTGATTGTCCTCAAGGGGCCACTCTTCAATCCAGGAGTGACTGACGTGCAAGGGAATCAGCACAGGCAAGCGCTGGATTCACCTCAGGATTCCCTTCCAGTGAACTTCTATAATCCCAAAGACTGGTTTCACGGCAGCTCTGCAGAACAAACTGTGCTTAAGGAAGATATTTCCTGTGCTTTCTTTCTGGAGCAACTGGTGGAGTTGCAGCAGGGCCCTGGGGAGGTTATGAAGGGAACAGGCACCAGAGGTTGCCTTTTAAATCAGGCCACGTTCTGGCCTCTTCCCAAGATCAACTGTGGAACTGCCCACAGTGAGCTCCCCCCTGATGCACAGCCATTCCCCAAATCATTAGCACACATCAGGACAACGTGACTTTGGCAAGGAGATGGACTGCCAATTTATGTGTCTCTACAGCAGCCCTTTCACCTCACCGGGACACATTGCTTGTGGAGTTAACTGTCCATTTGCAGCTTCCAAATGAAAGCTGTCAGCTGTGTAAATAGTGCTGGTCCCACGGGAGCTGAGTTCCCAGCCCCTGTTCCAAACAGCACAGAGAAATCTGACAAACTCAATTCTTTGTAGGCTCCCTCTGAAGTGTTTCTGCAAATGATAGTCTGGAGCATCCTTCCAGGCTTTACAATTTCCCTTTCTTCCTGCATCTGCAAGCAGCACATGCTCAGCAGCTGTGTCCCCACCTTCCTTCCAGTGCCAGCTCCTGGCATCAGGAAATGCCAGCTCCTGGAAATACACTTCTTTGAGCTCCACCACAACCAGGGCAAAATTCAATGTGACACACAAAAAACCTGAGTGCTTTTTTTTCAGGCCTGGCTGCAATTTAAATCTCATGAGCTGCAAGATCACCTGGGGGTTCTAAAATTACTTGTGTACAGGTGAGAAGAAGGTTCATTTATTTTCTGGCACCTTCTCCTGGAGAGCTGGGTAGCATCTGCGAAAGGCAGCGATTTCATTTTGATTAACGAGAAAGGTTTGCTGAGCACATATGGAACAAACCCAAAACCACTGCGAGCACAACTGCTGGGTTTACTGCTACCCAACAGCCAAACCCAGCACAGGAGGGCAGAGAGCTGGACTCCCAGGCACACATGGGCATGTCTGAGCATTTCCACGAGACACAGTCCACAAGGACTCACAGTCCTGAACACAACAGCCACAGAGCTTTTGGGATCACAAGGCCAGGCTCAATCTCTACAAGAAAGGAGTCACTGTTATTATTACAGAGGACTGTGGCCTGTTTTAATCAAGGAGGTGCCAATTTATGCCAGCTGTCATTAACCCAGCGCCTCCCCTGCTGTTGGAGGTAGAATCAGGTATGGGTTATACCTTCCACATCGAGCACTGGCTTCCATTGACAAGACACACTGGTAGCAGCTGGGCAGGTGAGATCAGGCTGGTGTTGGGGCTCTAAGGGGTGTCCTACCAACACCTCCCCTCTTGGGCTATCTATCCACTTCCTCAGGTTTTCCAGTTCATTCTGCTTTTGTCTAAAAATTATTGCTTGTACTTCCTTTGAAAAAATTCTGCTTTTTCAAAGTAGTTTTTTCTATCTTATTCCATCTCTGTTTCTTAGTTTCAGCTCACATGCTATTTCTAACTTGCTCCCACACAGCTTCGGCTCCATCCACCTTCCCTGGAATTTTACATTTGAATCATGTCCTCTCTTAATTTCCTTTCTTCTAATGAATTCAAGCCTAATTTTCTTAACCTCTCCACATGGCTCTAAACCAAACCATCAAGACCTTTTACCCTACTAGTTACTCTCTCCTGCACCCCTTTCTAATTCTTCAATATGCTTTCTGTAATAAGAACAAACTGCTAAAGGTAAAAGCCTCTTTTCTGGCAAGCAGAAAGAAATTAGAAAGAATAGGAAAAAATCTCATGGCAGCCCTATTTTCTCTGTGAGGACAGACAGACTCCTGCTTGCAGCCTGAGTAGACCCCAAGGATCAATCCTGCAGCAGGGGAAAAATGGGAGCAGCTGATCTGTAGGGGATTAATTCTGCTTCCTCATTTACTCACACTGCACAGACTGCAGCTGCTTCTTGCCCTGGTAACAGAACAGTGAAAAAATCTGATGCCCACTTCAATAAATATTTCACTCAAGGACTTTCAGCACTATTGCACAGTGCAGGCTGGGACAGAACAAGTTCCTTTCAACAGTTTTACCAATTCCCTTCTACCTTGACCTAGAGAGATGGGGTCAAGCGTTTCATTCCGTGAGCGGGTCTATCAGCCTCCTCATCTATTTCGTGGCAGTACAATACCACTGCAAATTCACGAGAGAGATCAATCTAAAGACAGCAAAGATCAGCATCTTTACATCTGGGTGTCACCTGCAGAGTGGCCTAAAGGTTTATTCATCCCTAAAATAACTGCCCCGAGCAAAGCGCCGGAGGCTCCTGGAGTAGTTACTGCAGTGTCACAATTAATGGGTGACAAGCAAAGCAGTTCACGGGAACTTCAGAAAGACTTTGTCACACATCTTCAAGCTACCAAGTTAAGAGAATATGAAGGAGACAGAGCTTTTCCCTCCTCATCTTCATTAACCCAGGAGAAACACCCTGCAGTGACATGCTGCCAGCTGCCATCACATTCTGCCTGTTAGTCCTCACGGTAGGAGAAGCAGCAGTGTCTCTAGATTAGAAATGCCTCTAACCTCGAGAAATGAGTCTGATGCAAATCTCTGAATTACTTCAACTCTTCTGAATTATCAAAGCACTTAACTTCAGCTCCTAATTCCCCATCTAATTCATAACTGGAGGCAGACACGCAATGCCAAATTTTAACCAACGTTAGAATTCAAATCTGGATCAGACCTTCTGCTAGAAAGGCTCAGAGCAGTTAGAAACTCCATGAAAAACATTTGCATTAACAGTAACCCATGTTGCTAAGCTATTTTTTATTATTATCTGACGATTTTACAAATGAAGAAAATACAGTAATTAGGTCAAGTAATTAAAAGATTCTTTTCCTCTTTCATCCTTGTTTCCAAGGCGTACTCAGAGTAAGGACAGTGCCCCAGCTGTAGGAGCTGCTTTCCAGCCCACCCTTCTCCTGCTCATTAGCTGAGCAAGCCAGAGTGAGCAGGCTGCTGAGGCCCGTAGGAGAATTAACCCTGAAATACAACACCTGCAGGAACATTTTGATTTGATTTTTTTTTTCTTAGTTTCACCCAAACTTTTCTAAAGTACTGTTTCTTCTACCAAGCAAGGAGCAGTTCCAGCTGCACTTTCAGCAGCTTCCTTTGGTGGAGTGCACAGCCTGGTGGAACACAAGGACACAAATGAAACATCAGGGATTCCTCCTAGAATAATTGAGCCCATTACATTCCACGAGATTTCTACATTTCATTTACCCTAAAATAAAACAAAGGCTGTGTGTCTTTCCTGAGATTCTTTTCACTGAAGGACTGAGACTCTTGGGAGGCTTCTCTGGACCTTCTTCCAGAGAAGGTTCAGAAATGCACTGAAGCACCTGAGAAGGGTTTGGGTGAACACAGTGACTTGACATTAAAGAGGAGCAATAAGAATTGCCCAAGACTTTTTCAGGGGCCCTTCACAGACCTCACATGTCAGGCTACAATCATTAGTGTATAAACATGGGAAAAATATAAATATTTTATCAAGTTTACCCGTGTGAGCTTATGTCAGGAAAAGCACCAGGAGTGCCCAGGGTCTGCTCAGTACTGTTGTGAAATTGCTTCAGAATCTCCTAAAGCTTTCTGCCTGCAGTTTGTCTCGGTAAGAGAGGCCTGGCTCAGCATGGGGCACTAACAGTCCCTGGGAGATTTAATGCTGCATTTCAGTACCAGCCCACAGAGCAAGCGGTGAAATTTCCTCGTTAAGCTGCTCTGAGATAAATCACTGCTAAACTGTAACTGAAATTTGCTTTTCAAGAACACCCATTTCTCAGAAGTCTATGAAAGTTCAAGCTGAACATCAACAAAGCCAAATTTTACTCTTCAGCCTCTTTGTTTTTGGATTTGAACTATCACCGATTACCTTCCTTATATACCTCTGACATTTATGAGATCTATATGGCCAATGTGTTGTGTGCCTTTTGGCAGGAGCACAGCATTATTCACACCACAGATACCACTGTCTGTAATAACTCAGTGAGGGGAAGGTGCAAGCAAGGCAGCCTGGCCTATCTGCAAAGAAAAATAATGTACTTTCCTCTTCTCTGCTACAAAAAAAGTGTGGGTTTTTTTCCATTCACATCTAAAAAGGGAGCTTTGGGAGACAAAGGTCTCATTTTGAGCTGCATACTCTCTGGGGGTATGGAGAACAATCTCAGAGGCATGAAGGGGAGGAAAAACAAAATTAAAAATTACAGTCAGCTCTTTGTATCCAAGTCTGTCATTTGCTATCACAGCCAGACACACCTGCCCTGTGTTTCTGGGATCACATCTCATTAGCCTGGGGTTCACACATGCCGGGGGTAATCAGTGCTCTGCAGAGAGCCCACGGAGCACACAGCACAGATTGCCATGTGAAGAAGGGAGCCATTTGGAAGCCCATTCCCAAAACAGATGTGAACAGTTTCCTCCCAAGGCAATGTAATGATGTCCTTGGCATTTCCTTCCTCACCAAGCAGGCGCCCCCAGGATCAGCCTCTCTGCAGGCAGACCTGGCCAGAGAGAGCCTGATCTGCCAACAGGGCCTTGCAGATTCCCTGGCAGCGATCTGGCATCGCCTGCCCTTGGGACCAGTCTCATCAACAGCCAGATCCTGCTCTCGCCGTGCCAGCTCTGGGACAGACATCTGGGCCATTTACCCAGCGTGAAAACAGGGAGTGCTCTCCTGGTGGAAAACTGCAGCTCACAAAAGATAAGTGCAGCTACACGGGTTGTTGAAAAATGAGAGCCGGGTGGTGGATTCCCATTTCGAAAAAGACTCTCTGGGGAACATTTCAGTGGAAAAACCATATGCTCTTCTTTCATATCAAGTTCTTGCCACTCTGGAGTGTCAGGAAAGGGAGCTGTTAGCACAGGGAACAACTCTTGCAGCAATGATGTGGGACTTTAGAAATGCATATACTGCTGCAGTGCACATAAGGACAAAAAGTGACACCAAGAAAGAAAAAGGATGGTTAATTGGATTGAGATGGCATTTGGAGAGAATAATTAATCAACACAAGGTAAATCTCGCTACTGGCATTACTGCACTCCTTAGCAGTGGCAATTTTGTCACTTTGGACAATACAGTTTACTTTTGGTAGTGTCACCTTCCAGTCCTACTGTACTTAGAGATTACATCTGTGAACCTCTTGTTTCCAGAACACAAACTGTATGTTTCCTCCTTTTCAGTCCATTGTTTCCCTTCTCCATTTGTGCCTTAGCAAACGAGAGCCTACTGATGCTTTGAGCTTACTTTTTGTGCCCACCCAGTCTTTTCTGCAGATACGTTTAATTTAAACATGCACTCCTCATTTTCAAATTTTAATTGTGAGAACTTTGCAGCAGTAACAGTATGCAAAGTACATGTATGCAAAGAAAATGGCTTGTTGCTATACTGCAAATAAATCATAGCCAACCCAGTCAGTTGTGTCAAGAAAAGCTTGGTTTCTATCTTCATTAGCTCTACTATCTGCTTATCAAAGAGATCAAACCAATGAATTCTATTTAGAATTTAAAAAAAGGGGAGTGTGGGAGGGCAGGGAGAGATATTTCGTTTAGCACTGACTTGCTGATTGCTAGAGAAGTAAGTGTTGCAGAATTGCTCCACGCCATGATGAGTATTTTAATGGGCACCCTCTAGTTTGCACTGCAAAGAATTTCATCTCTAGGATGTTAAAAGCTAAACTGCATAGTAAGACAGAAGAAGCTGGGAGATCACAGTGGAGTTCAAGATCTGTTTAGGTTTTGTCTAGCACAATGGAGCAGCATTTTTCACTTCTGCTCAATATTTGTCATCCATTAAATCTGCTTAGGAGGTTAGTCCAGCAGTTCACACACACTCCATCTGGTTTCACAGAATGCTGTATCCCTTGGTGGTTGGTAAAGCCAAGGAAATCAAACAGTGACTAGATTGTGCGGCTTCAAACAGTGCAGAAACACATGGAATGCTAAGTTACATCCATTTAAGTCTATTCTCTGCAGTACAGTGTAAAATGGGAAGGAATGGTTTATGATGCAAGAATTGAAATGATGTGTTTGCAGCTCCCCTGTAACAGCCCAAAGACACTTTTCCCTCTCCTGCGGAATTTTAATCCCCTCACGTATCAGTCTCAGGCCTCTCACTGACAATTCCCTCGCAGCCTTTGGCCCTGTATTCAGCAAGGCTGCACAACCCAAGCAGGAGGGAACACACCGCCAGGGGGGCAATGCATAGGCATTCCTGTATCTTAATTATGGAGAAGAGAACAAGGTATTCTGAGAGATGATGGCAGACTGCATTGATGATTTCTTTGATGGAAGCCTGTCTTGGTGAATGGAGTGTCTTTCAGTACAGTGGAAATAATGAGCTCCCTAGTGTAGGCTCAGCTATTTTTAAGAAACCATTTTCTTTCTGCTCCACAGTTATCAGCCAAGCTACACCAATCCTTTCAAACACTGCTCAGGGTAAAAAAAGAATAGCTGGAAATGCATGGCAGTCCAGCCTATCATTATGAACAACAAAACAAATTGTGCCAAGCAGCACTTCACTCTGATTCAGAAATCCCACAATTTGATCGACAAAGCCCTTCACAGTCACAAGCAGCACAGGTTTCACACACACACACAGGATTCAACCCCAGCATCAGCTTCATCAGCCTTCAGATTCACCCAACATCGTCCCCTGGACACTGAGCCCCTGCCTTGGCCACGACTCCACCAGGGCACCTTCAGCTGAGGCTTCATACTTGAGATTTTTCTGCTGGATTTCCAAATCCACCACAGCTTAGCTCTCAGCCACAGTTCCAGCCTTCCCAGAATTTATTTAGGACTTCCCTTCTCTCCAGGGACCATTAGGCCCTCTGGCTCGGATTTCTTTGGAAATATTTTACCAGGCAGCTCTCAATGAATACTGTCTGACCCAGCCTATCTTAAACCATGAGGACATCAAGAGTTTCCTACAACACACAGCTCCCTGTATCCACATTTCCCAGAGATGCCAGGTTAAGGAAATAATCTCTGGATCAATGGTTGAGTACTTGTTATCCTAAAAATCAGATTTCTCCATCAACGCCCAGTGTAACCCAGAGCAAAGGTGATTGCATCGTACACGGGAGGAACAAAGAGACCAATGCCCGGGCAATGATCTTGCAAGCAGCAAAATTATAAGCAGACAGGAGGAGAAATGATTAAACTGACTGAAATGAATACTGACCAGAATAAAACAGCATAAAAAAATGAACATCATATTCTAATTATGAGAAGGAAATAACTTTCAGTAATAGCACAGCCTTAATTAACCCCTACAAAGAAAATGTANTTTTCCCTTAAATAGAATATACTCCCTAAAATTATTCCAAACCTAATTCTCCTTTTGAATGAACCAGCAATGATGCAATAACTTCAAAAGCAGATGTAGAAACCAGATACCTAACACTGAAACTTAAATTGGGGGGGGTGGAGGGGTAAAATAAAAGGTCTTCTCTACCATCATTAATCTTTCATGAGCAATCTCTGATTCCTGCAAATTTATTTATAATTTGAAAGCATTTCCCAAATAGTCAGCATGAATAATTTCCAGACTTTGGGCAGTTCACTAAAATGTCCATTTCAGTAGATGCAATTCAAGATAGGCATTTTTGCAGCACATTTCTGCTTCTGCTTGGCCACCACAAACGTCTCAGCAGGGCTAAAATGAATGACAAGGAGAGAGGCAGCGCACATCCAGCACAAGCTGCTGTATTTTCAGGAAATGGGGAATATTCTTCAGGGAAACCAGACACAAAGATGAATTTCTTACACCCTGCTAGCATCCTCAAATATCATAAGCAAATTATTCATGAGCATAATTGAGAGGGATGTGGTGAATTCAGCTGCATCTTTCAGTCAGAGCTGGAGCCCTCTGTCAAAGGCCTGGCCTCTGTATGTGAATGACTGAGGAGAGCTCATTAGCCTGAGTTATAATAAAAGGTAAGATTAGATTATGAAGTCCTTAATTAACTATAAATCTCTCTCACAATTCTCTGCTTCTGAAGTACACAAAGTCTACAAAGAGGTGGCCAAATAGCAGAGTAATCCTTTGAGACAGTGATGCTTGGGCACCCAGTGTGCACCTGAGGACCACAGCTCTGCAACCCCAGGACAGTAACTCCAGGAAAAACCTGGATGCAGAGCTGCACTTCTCCCCTGCACAGCTGCTCCAGTCCAGAAACCAGCAGGATGTAAAATTTACCAGAATAAACCCATGAGTCAAAACCTGACTCANGGAAATGGGGAATATTCTTCAGGGAAACCAGACACAAAGATGAATTTCTTACACCCTGCCAGCATCCTCAAATATCATAAGCAAATTATTCATGAGCATAATTGAGAGGGATGTGGTGAATTCAGCTGCATCTTTCAGTCAGAGCTGGAGCCCTCTGTCAAAGGCCTGGCCTCTGTATGTGAATGACTGAGGAGAGCTCATTAGCCTGAGTTATAATAAAAGGTAAGATTAGATTATGAAGTCCTTAATTAACTATAAATCTCTCTCACAATTCTCTGCTTCTGAAGTACACAAAGTCTACAAAGAGGTGGCCAAATAGCAGAGAAATCCTTTGAGACCGACAGTGATGCTTGGGCACCCAGTGTGCACCTGAGGACCACAGCTCTGCAACCCCAGGACAGCAACTCCAGGAAAAACCTGGATGCAGAGCTGCACTTCTCCCCTGCACAGCTGCTCCAGTCCAGAAACCAGCAGGATGTAAAATTTACCAGAATAAACCCATGAGTCAAAACCTGACTCAGATTTCCCATGAGTCAAAACGTGCTGGTATTTCAAAAAAGGGAAGGAGGAGACCATGCACAAGGCTGCCTTCAGCTGCCACTCACCAAAGATGGATGCATTCATTTATTTCAGGGAAAACCTCCTGTAGCCTGTGCGCTCAGCAGATTATCCTATAGATCACAACTTGGGAATTACTGCTTGGCCTGAATCTTTTAACCAATTCAGCCTGAGGAATCATTCACTGAAAATCATTAAAATTTGGAGACACTAATAAACCATACCAGACAGGTTTGGTTACCTCAGCTCGGTGTACTGGTTTTCACAACTACTGAAGCTGTAAGAGGAATATTTTCTCCATCTAACCAAGCCAGTGCTGTGGAATCATGCTCATCCAGCAGCATCTTGGCACAAAAATCTTCCCCAGTATTGGAGAGATCACCAGAACCTCTTTGTTGGTCAATACTTGGTCCATCCTCAGTTTGCACAGGAAGCAATTGGCATTGTACTGACTAACTCTGTGAGGGCATAACGTGCCCTGTATATGTTGTAAATGCCCCTTCTCTCTCACTCTGTGGTAAGAATTTCACTGCTCACAGACAGACCAGAGCCCACACACAAACCCAGCGTTCCCGTGAATTTTTTTCCACCCACTGAGGACCGCTCGCCTCCCTGACAAGGCGAGTCACTCAGATTTGATGGATTACAATCCCCACCGTGGGCAGAAGGGGATTTAGCTCAGGTACAACACAACTGAGGCCCGTCAGAGAAGCGCCACAGGACGCTGAGTGCTCCTGACAGTCGCAGTTGTCGTGCCCGACACGCGGCTCGGGCGCCGTCCGCGTCTGACAGCTGGAGAATAACAACCAGGGAGGGAGCCTGACACATCAGCCCAGCCTCAAATTAGACTGGGCTGACTCTCTCTTCTCCATCCCGAGGAGAACAGCAGAAATTTGAGCTGTATGTTCTGAAATGGAAGTGGAAGTATATATGAGATGGGTTCCCAGGGGCCTGAGTAGTTTATGCACTCGGACTTAGCGCTTCTTCCCAGCTGTCACTCAGGCAGTGCTTGGTGCTGAGTGCAGATAAAAGTTGTTTCTGCCGTATCCAAAGACTCCTTGATTGCTGTTAGGGCGCCTGATCCAGGCTGTGAGGAGGATGGACAGGCAGAGCTGTGAAAACAGAGGAGTGCCTCACTCCCTGCATGTATTGTTTTAATTTATTTGTTTACCACTATCCAAACCTATGGCAATTAACAATAAATTTAAATTAGTTTCTTTTCCAAGTCCAGTCTGTTTTACCCATGATGGTAACTACCATTTGTCTCGATCACAAGATTTTCCATCTTATTTTCACCCTACCACCATCCTGCTGAGGGGGAGGGAGAGAACAGCCCTGGCAACCAGCCAAGGGTCGACCCACCACTGGAATATATCAAAATCCACTGCTTACTCCCATGTACTTCACATAAGGAGATTTAGACAAAGGCTTTCTAAAACTGGGGAAAATAAGGGTGACAGCAGCAGAGTGCACTGGAGAAATTTCCATCTTGAGATGTCAAGATGTTTTACAGAGATAAAAAAAAAAAGCACATTATATCTGATTTTATGGGAGTCTACAGGAACAAAACCAAGAACAGAATAACAGCATCTTGGGCCTCACCCAGTCACGTTTGTAACATAAGTGGCTCTGCTGCTGCTAATACAAACAAGGACCATTAACAATAAGAGTTAACACATTTGTTATCTCCTCGACAGACTTGCAGGAGGGAAATACAGGTCTAACATCCAGTTTGGGGTTAGGCTTCCCTGGCACCCAGCTGTCAGGAAGCACAGCCAAGACACACATGAGCAGAATGAAATTGTCTACAGCTCAGTCTTCAGAGGCATTTCCAAACCTCTCCTTCATCAAAGCAAACCAGCTCTGTAGTTTTGCAAAGCTTCGGCACTGTGGAATGGAAAGTAGAATGAAGAAGAAAAATAAAAGCCAGAATATAAACCCTGTGAAAGAGGGAAAATTGTGCTTTGTGGGTTTTTTATGCTAGAAAATGTCTTGAGGTGAAGAAGAATATTAATCTTACATAGGATGCACAAGCAATGGAGGAGCCAGTGGGAACAGCAGAGGGTCCACACTGTCATTGGAAAACAATGTTATTAACCTGAGATATGGATATTTCAGGTCCTGACAAAGTGTAATGTTCCACAGGATATGAAAACAAATGAAGGAAGAGCTACACCAAGGTCCAGCAACAAAGTGAGCATAGAAGAACTGCTCACTGCTGGGCTAGAGAGAAGAACTGAAGTTCAAAGCAGCAAAGCGTGGTTCGCAGAGCTGATGCTCAGTAAATTCATCGGCACAGCTGACATTCACTGCACTGTCAGTTTTAGTAATCTAGATGGAGAATCTGATGAGATCAAATTGGGATCCTGAGCAGTGAAGAGCTCCACACAGTGAAAGAGACATCCAGGCAATGAGGCAGCTGCCCTGAGGTCCCCCGTTCCAGGAGCATTGCTGCTCTCAGAACACCTCACTGTAAGGTTTGCACTGCCTGCTCGTGCTGGGTTTGCTGGGAAGGATCCCATCCCTGCTTTGATTTCCTCAGCCCTTGGCTGGGCTAAGACACAACATGATGAGAGACCTGCAGTCTGCAAGAGAGACGGAAGCTCAAGGCTTCAAAGCAGAGCTCCCACCGGCTCTGAGGAACGAGGCATTTCTGTTCAGCGCGATCAGGGCTTCAAAAATGTTTTCTTCCATTTTTCAAAAGGAAAATTCTGCTTTTTAACTACAGCGTTTTCAGTCTGCTCTGTGGAGAGGAACAGCTGTGCTCAGACCTTTGCCTTTCTCTAGCCAGGGATTCCTATCACACAGAGCTGCAGCATCAAGGAAGCCATGGAAAGCTTTTGAAAGGTAATACTGCACTTTTAAAGCCTTGAAACATGCTGAGAAGGAAGCAGGTCACCTTGGCTACATCTATCACCAGTGTGAGCTATGTTCCCTGCACGGGAGGCAATTCTGTGGGCACAGGCTCCTATGTCTGTGTGCCTATTGCTAAAACAGCTACAATGCAGATGCCAGAAAGACATTTCCCTCGAGCAGTCACCACGTTAGAAAATTTGCTTTGTTGGTAGGAAACCAACTCCATCCTAGGAACCTGCAATTGAGCCTGAAGACTTTTCTGCTGTCTGTGCTGGCCCCTCCATGCTGTTCTGTATCACCAGGCAGCAGTGACTGCTGGCACAGTTTGTTCCTATTGCTGCAGGAGCTTCAGAAGAGAGCTGAGCCCATTAACTTCATTCTTCTCTTACCCAGCCCAATCTGATCCTCCCTCCCACTACACCTGTGGCATCACTCCCCTCAAGCTCAAACCTGAAGGTGTAATTCCTATGGAGCTTTATCAATAGCTATCAACTTCCTCCTAGGAGTTTCTAAGCCTTCCGCTGACTTCTAAGGCAACAGGAATCATCATTACTTCTCTGCTTAATAAATATGTTTAAAAATATATTTATCCCGTCACTTTGCAAATGCTTCAGCTGGCCCCAGCTCCATGCCTTCACTCTTCCTGAGCTGAATCCTTCAGAAGTTGTTGATTGTGACTACAGATCTCCTGGCACAGAACCAAATTTCTTCTTTGGTGTTAAACTCTGCCCAGCTGCCAACCCCCCTTTCCATGTCCACATAAATAAACGAGCTGCTGAGAGCATTTTCAGCCTGTTATCACTGCATTGGGTGTTCCACACAGAGAAAACTGGAGCAGCTACAACTCACACTCCTTTATTTAATATGTATCAACGCCAACCAGTATCTAATGGATGTAATGATTGAACACTGACAGGCATATTTCTCCAGCCTAGCTCTCCTTTGGCAATAATGCCTGACCAAGATTGATGACTCTAATACCAGAGCAGGCAGTTTGTTTGTTTCTCCTGTAGGCTCCATTTTTCAAACAGCCTCAGATTCCCGTTCCCTCTCTCCCAAAGAAAAGGGAATGGAAAATTGCGGTGACTGCTGAGATACCTGTACAAGTGCTGCTGCTGTCTCCTCAGGCCACCAAACCACAAAGGTCAGGTTCACTAACGTGCTAACTGTTTATTCTGCCATTCTTCACATGGCTTTATATCAGTATCAAACTGGTGTGTCACACTGACACATGCAGCTCCCCGGGTGAGGATTCAGTCACTGGAGTGGAACAAAACCTGAGCAGGTCTGACAGGATCACAACAGGCACATTTCACAAGCACTCCTCAAGTGCCCACACAAGATTCCAGGCAGTTCTCAGGAATAAGAGTGTCAGCAGCACAAACAAAACAGACAAAAGAGACTCCATAAGCAAGGCATGGTTTTCTTTTTGATGCTGTCTAGAGGAATCGGCAGCAGATGCCAAGGACACTAGAACAGCCAGGAAACATTGATGTGCAAAGTTAAGCTAGGAGCCATTTTACAGCAGGGAGCAAGGCTGCAGTGTGGCTCAAAAAATAAGACAATTAAAGTTTGTCTCGCCTAAGGACAATCCACTGGGAGGCAAAGTGCACTGCTGCATGCTGCAGATGACACTTACCTAGAGAAAGAACAGAAAATGGAAGAAAAGCTCTAAACCAGAAACTTGTTGGTATATTCTGCTCTTTAAGGAGAAACCCAGAAATAATGTATTTGTAGATCAGCTCTCCTGTGTTCTTATCAAGAATACTTTGAACTTAGCCTGCTGCTTAGTTCTGTTGTTCTATCACTTGCATTTTTATATGCTTTTTACAGGGAAATCACCAATGTTTTGGGGTACATTAAAAAAGATTAAGATGCAGGTTTTGCTTCCTTACTAACACAACAAACCCATACAGGGGAGATGCTCAAGGGCTGGACACAAGAATGTGGCAATACATAGAGAGGCAGAATTTCCTGTAATCCATAAGCAGAAACAGCCTCTCCCTAAAATTTCCTGGGTCCTATTTCCATGAGGTCTTAGCAGCAGTACTTGTACTTCACAGCAAAAGTAAAATGCAATTGTAGATATGAGTCCCCAAAGGGATCTTTGCTCATCCTTAGCCCAGAGAGCTTCTCACTAGTCTATTACACTGCTCGTAATTTGAAGCAACGTGTGCTATACTGGAAAGGTTAAACAGGACTGATCAGCAGGAGGAAATGTGTTTTACTCTGATTTAGGTAAGGCTAAACAGGAGCCAACAGCTTTGTTACACCACAGATCTATACTACAGCGACCCCATACTCTTCTCACAAATCCCGTCCTGAACAAAGCATCACCACACACTCACACACCTGAAAAAGCTCACTAAGTGTCACTGCAGCTGCATCTTCAAATACAGACCCCTTTACGTCCTGAAGAGACAAGACAGATTTCATTCATTCCTGAGAACCTTGAGCCATGATTCTCAGTCATAGATCCCCAACACTTTTCATTCAACCCTCTGATTGTGCCCTATTTCTTTGTCTCAGTGTCCCCCCTGGTTCCACCAATAATTATTGAAAGGTCCTTGAAAAGCTCACAAGCCTGTAGTCATTAACTACAGATCAGGCAGAGGTGATTTAAAAAGTCTGGACTGAGTGCAAGGACATTTGGTAAATGTCAATTAGAAAACCCAAGAACCACAAAAAAACCCATGGACTTTTATTGCTCTGAAGCACCTTTTGCACTCTGTAATACCTAAATCTAACTCATCCTCTTCTCACTTTATTGGGAGATTTTCCTCAGAGCAGAGGTGCCTTTGAGCAAAGGTAGATCAGCCAGGAACAAAGTCTGACTGGTAAAGAATCTGAGAGAGGTTAAATGCTTGGAAAAAAGAGCAGCAAAGCAGGAGACGCACCATGGAAATATAAATACTCAGAGCACATTATGCAGACACTGGAAATAAAACCAAAGCAAGCTCTCAGCATGTTGTTCAGTGCTGTAGTTGTCAGGGGGCTCCAGGGAACAGCTCCAGAAACACGATGGACATTCTCATGTGACCTCCACAGGCACGTGCATTCTTACATAACCATCTTACATGGATGAATCCTGAATTCTAAGGTTTGAAACCAAACTTGCAACTATATTAAAAACCAGGCTAAAACATTCTTATAACTATGAATTTAAATATCAGATCAAAAAGTCTTGTCCTAGAATCCACAGCATTTGCACCTCAGAGATCACTTGTATCTGTAAGATTCTGGTTTTCTTCTCAGCTTGGGACTTGAAAAAAAGTCTTTTATTTTTTCCCACACTGTGATAAAAGACAGTCACAAAACACCACAGCTTCCAGAGAGTTTTGTATACCATGAATTTAAACTAATTCTCAATTATTCATGTGTATAACATATGCCAAAGGCAGGAAAGACATTAAGCAATTTAATAAGCCTATTTTTAATTTATAACCCGGATCAGGCAAAACTTTGCCTGGATGTGCTCCTTCTCCACGTGCACACAGGAATTTGTTGCTAGCAAAACATTACTGTAAATAGCCCAGTGCTGTAAAATCAGCACCAAGAGTATTTGATAAAAACGTAACAGAGTGAGAACACAGAGTCACAAGTCATGAGGAGAGTGACTTGGGTGATGTCCTGCAGTGCTCTGGTCAAAAGCAAATGCATGAAGAGAGACTGAAGAACTGACTTCTGTCAGCTTAGGCAGGAGTGAGAAACTGAAAGGACTCGAGAGCAGCACAACACTCAGGAAGCAAACTGAAAACAGAGTTGTAGTATTTGAACCATTTAACATCAAGCAGAGGCTGGGCCATTACTGATATTTTTTCAGTTTCTTAGATAAAAATTACCAAACAAACAAATGCAGTCAAGGAATACAGACCAAAAAGGAATCTTGCTGCTTATCAAAGGCACACACTCATGGTTTTTTTCCCTTTACTTCACAGGTGCCTGGCTCAAACTCAAGATGTGCTTTTCTCAGAGCAGCACAGAAGTCTCTAACATTTCTTCTCCTTCAATATTTGGTTTGCACACACAAGCAAGCCTGACACATCAATGTGGGTAATTCACAAGAGTAATTCTGCGTCATTACTGCTGCTATTTGCTTTTACAGCAGCAGCACTAAGGTGTTGTTGAGTAAGAGACCCTGCACACTCCTACAGTGTCTGAAACTCAGCAAATCCCTCACAGTCCTGTTAGGGCAAAGAGGTTCAAATTACCATAAACACAATAAAGGGTAAAGAGCCACGATGAAATGCATGTAAAGGGACATCATGCAGGTAAGGTGGTAATTACTGGTATAGATCACAACTTAAAACCACTTCAACCCACACTTTCTTTGAAAGATAAATAAGTATCAGCAGACCTCCAAACTCTGCTCAATACACTAAAATTATCAGCAATTGCCTTCGATCCAACAGATGTCACAGAAGTGGGTTTTGAAGATACAGCTGTCATAAAATGAGACTTTTTGCCTCAAAAAGCTGTTTCACATTTGAAACCATTTGCAAAATATGGTGGATACAACACAAATTCCAGGATCACAGATCTCCAGGTCCTGAGAAATGCCTCACTGTTTGCTTCTCACTTGGTACAATAAAATCTTTTATATTCTAGTCCCTGTCCAATCTGGTTCAGCAGGCTTGCTCTCTGCACACCAGGACAGGTGCTGCACAGCCCTGGGAACTGTAACTCATGCAATAACTGGTTTCTTTGAGGTCCTTGGAAGCACTGTTACTATTCTTGGGATATTTTCTACCAGCTCTTGCTAAATGATCCATATCCTCTGCTGCAGCTAAACAACAATTGATTTTTCTGTTCTTTCTAAGCACTGTCCCGTTGCCAACATATATTTCTCATTTAAGTTCCTGGAGCATTTTGTTGCCTCTCCAGCTTAATCTTGCCTTTCCATAAACTTACTTTATGAGCCTCCCCATCTGCTTCTGAGATGTGTGTGCATGTTGTGTGTATCTCTCTCTCTCCAGCTATTACCCAGACAGGTGTATGTTTGCTGACTGCACAGCATGTACATGGAGCCTGTCAGGAAAATGAGATTCTGAATCTGCTTCACTGCTGGTCCTGCTCCCTGTTTCATACCTGTGACCACGATGAATCATGCTGGACACCGGGCTTCTCCTTACTCAATCACAGCCTGCAGCTCTCTCCCCAGTGCTAAACACAGATTGTTTTGAGATTACAAGCTCTTTGTGTGTATTACGACTCAATTTCTGACCCATTCCTATTGTGGATTTTATGCTGACAGTAAAACACGTTGTTAGCATCACATTCCTTCTCATCTCTTTGCCAAATCCTGTAATACTGAAATAGCGAGTGAGGAATCACTGCACTGCCCAACCCTCCTGCCTGATAGCAGTACCCTGGGGAGCTGCATCTGACACAATTAAATAAAGGTCAGTCCTAACTGGGTTTGGCCCTGAATAAAATGGATTCTCCACCTCTTTGAAAAGAAAAGAAATTAATAAATGTCCACAGCACTAACAAAGAGCCTCATATTGACATGTCCCTGTTGTGAGGGTTTGAAACCAACCCTGCTGTGCAGTGTGGGCAGCAGCTCAGGGACTGCACACAGCCTCAGGAGCAAGATCGGGTTGCAAGGGCTGTTTTATTACTGCAAAAAGCACAGGATGCAAACCCACAGCTTAGTTTAATGTTCTTGGGAAGGCTTTGGGGAATCCAGTCAGCCAAAGACAGTAGCAACCAGGTATTTTCTGCTTGAACTACTGCTCCCACAATCAGGGCTCTGTGCTTGTACCCATCCCACCACATCCTCACAGCACTGTACTTGTCATGTTTCTGGCTAGGGTTTAAAAAAGAGGGTACATAAAACTCTTGTTTCACAGAGCCCTCACCCATGAGCCATCATGAAGCAGGATGCAGGATTCATTCCCAGCTGATTCATTCTGCAGGCAAGCTAAGGGTTAAAACACCTCACCAGACTCTGTGTCTTTTCCTGCCCCTCAGTGATTTTTCATAACAGAGGATGTTTCTCTTCTTAGGTCCTCAGCTGGGAATTCCACCTCACTAAGCTGCTGCTGTTGCAGGGACCTATGACCTCCAGCATGCCTTCAGGCCCTCCTGCTCTTTTCTTACAGCACACCATGCCTGTAGCTTGTGATTTTTATTTCAAGTCTTAAAGCTGTGCAGGGAAGTATTTTGTGCTTTATCACTGTGGGAAGCCATGCAGGATGGATTCTTTCAGACACTGCATTTACCCCCATTATTCCCCAGCTCTTTCCAAACTTGTCTTTCCACAAGTTGAAAGCTTCTCTCAGTTGGAGCAAAGAGCTGAAAAGAAAACCCATTTCCTGTGAGAGTCTGCTGACCATCCTGTTTTTCTAGGAAGTAATCATTCCTGTCCCTGCAGGTGAAACACCAGGATGACCAGCAGATGTAATTTAATCATCAGGGAAACACACATTACAGCTCAAAAGCATCCACATACTCGGAGGAAGGGTCAGGTGCCCACTTCACCAGATCTAAGCAGAGTGAGGTTAAAGTGTCAGGGAAGACACTTTTCCATGAGTACCTGTGGAAAAGTACTCCTGGAAGTACTGAAACTGTCATTAAACACAGCACAGGGTTCAAGTGCTTGAGACCCTATTTCAGTTCAAGTATTCCATGCTTCAAAACAAAGAACTTACCATCCCTACAAAGGGCAAGATCCAGCCTGTGCCTGCCATTCACAGCAAGTGTTCTTGAGTGAGTATTTCTGGATCCACCTATGCTCATATTTAATTTCTCTTATAAGTCTACTGTGAAGCAGAGAATGAACTTGCAGCCCAAGTAACTTTACTTTACTACAAGACACGTTTTCCCAAGAGCTTCTGCCACTGCCACAGCCCCTGTGCCAGGCCACGTGTCCCCAAGAGATGGAGGGTGACAGACAGCAATGGGGGAGCATCTCTCCCACTGATATTGATGTAAAAGCCAGGGTGAAAATAGGAAAGGGAGGGAAGGCCATCAAACGAAAAGGTTTGTTTTGCTGTTGTTTTTCTCTCCCCACCCCCCAACAAATTAAATAAAAAGTCTAAAGACTACAGCTTGCATAATTTAACATGCCTGTAAACATGGAACATGCATAATTGATGTTAAACAACATGCTAATCACCTCATAACGTGAACAGAGGGGCAACCTACCCTCAGTTTATGTATAAGTAACAAGATGGAAGCCTGCTGAGCTCTGTATAATAGGTTCCCCCCCTTACATTTGTGTCTCAGCATGATGGTAAGCCACAGCTTCGGCAGGAAACCTAATGTATTATTTATGCCAAGCTTTGAACTGAAATGCTTTTCCCTGTGTTATATAAATATATATATTAGTCCTTCAAACACAGTGATTGATCCTGACAGGTCACTGTGAGAACACATTCCCTGCTACAAAGGAAGGGAACAGCCACGCAGGGAACGCCAGCAGCGGGTGAGGAGCTGCTCCTCAGTCCCAGACCTGTTCCTGTTCCTGTAGCTGCCTTGTCAACTCCAGAGAGTTGTACAGATGCTGCCAGCACAGGGGAGCACTGCAAGAGAAGCCTGCATGGATGTCCTGTGATCTTTCACCTCTGCCAGCCTGACATTGCTGAATCCACAGAGAAGCAAAGGGCTCTGCTCCAGCCAGATCACAGCAGGTGCTACAGGGAAACCACAGAGCCACCAGCACCAGGCTGCTGAGAGCAGGGACAGAGCTCCTGATGACTTCAGAAGGAATATGAATGAGCTTAGAAGCAAATTTAACAAGAATTTTATCACATTTTGTTTTCACGAGATGATGCAGCTGGGGGCTGAGTTGAGCCCAGAGGTATTGAGCACAACATGGCAGTGAATCCACAAGTGCCTTCCATCCAGCTAACACACTCCATATGACTTCTGCCTTGTCAGAGGTCTGGCTTTAATTAAAATCAATCTTCAGTAATTGATATGGCATTTCATTAGATGTATGCTGAGTTAGACCAGGGCACTATGAGTACAAATAGATGTATTCAGTATATGAGCTGAGAAGCTGAGGTCACAACAGGGCATTTTGGGTTCTCCTTTTTGGAATCTGTTGTTTAAAGACAGAACATCAAATAATCTTTAACCCTGCCCCAGGCAGACCAGCTCCCTCCCCTGCAATATGTTAGCCAGATAATTAAAAGACTACAGATAGCCACAAACAGATGCAAGGCATTTTGTTTTAATGCCAGAGCTGTTGCACCAGTGGCAATTTAGAAATTTGACATGAGTTCCAGCATGCCCAAATTGTGCTCTCAGCTGAGAAAGAGGTAAATATTTAATGCTGGAGGGAGTAAATAAAATTAAAAAAGGAAAGAGGGAAACCAAAGGTTGTATGAAATTAGAGATGTGAGTATAAACCCTAAAGGAGGCAGCCAACATAGCCAGGCTCAGCTGTACTGAAAACAAGTGGCTTTTCCATCTCTGAATGGAAATCATCCCTTTAGAGTGATTGTAATACTGCTGGAGAGCTAATTGTGCAAACTCTAACTCCAGGCTCATTCCCACTGCTGCTCTGTTCATATATATTGGGGTGAATCCCCTTTAACTTGGTTCACTTGACCCTCAACATCTTACAACATTAAATATTGTATTTTCAGTCATGTGAGGAATTTTGGTGCAGGTGGTTCCCAGGCTCTTGCACGGTACCTGTGAGGATGGGGGCACCAGAGAAGGCTCAGGAGGAGCAGGGGCAGCACCAGGCTCTGCAGGGCACAGCAAAGCCCTCAGCCAGGAACAGGAACAGGGTGAGCGCACGTGAGGGGAACACGCATCACAGGGAGGGAGCTTGGTGTGAGAATGACATCACTGGGAATGAAATCCATCTCCCAGCCAGATGGAGCTGAGCTTGTTTATGAGTCTGGACTGTGACAGCCACTCAGTCCATCTGGCTGGCACTGAGGGGAAGTCCTGCCAGTGGATACCCTGGAAGGACCATTCTGATCCAGCCTCCATTCCATTCCATGTTCATCAGCGTGCTATCCACCTTGGTGGGGAAGGTAGCATGGAGAGGAAGCACCAAGCTATGAAATGCAGCACTCTCTTCCTGATTAATACCAATGACAAAAATAATTACAGTCTCTTGAGCAAACCCTGCCAAATTTGTACAGTCTCTGCAAAGACTCACTTATACAAAGATTACTTTACAGCCCTCTTACCACTTGCTGCTGCTTTATCGTGGCTGTAAATTGAATTAACACATCCAGAGCCGTGCAGCACTGCCAGGGGATTTAGAAGTCTCAAGATCAACAGCAGACTTTTTCCAGACTATTGTTTTTCCTGCAACAGTGAGGGCATCCTGACCATAACCACACTGATGCTGGTGAGGAGATACAGCACTGGACATCCTCTATGAAGTGATGAGAGCCTTTAGGAGATTGTTCCCAGAGATACAGTAATAAGTACCCAAGGAGAAAAAATACAAACCGAAACCAAACAACCAAATCCTTGTTGCAATGAGTTGCTGACAAGCAATAATGAACAAGGGGTACCTTGGCTCACATTCATCCACCAAATGAGATGAGGGCCACCACAAAGAGAGAGCTATGCACTAAATAGCTGCATATGCAAATAGCATTGCATATCATTCCAATCAAGTTGTCATGGTTCAAACACCTGGTATAATCACCAATAATGAAACTCAGTGAAGGCACCCAGAATATAACCTCAGCACTGCTGGCACAACTTTGTTAGTCTCACTTCTCTTAAGTGATGGAGGCATAATATAAACAGAATGAATGAACTGAACAGTTCAACATTTGATGTGAAAACTGCCTCTCGGTTCAGAGGGGACAATAAAAACAAGGCAAGAACAGTAAGGAGGGTAAAGGTGATGAATTTTGCTTTTCCTTCAGCAGAGCCTGGCGTGTCGGCTGTGGGCGCAGCGAAAGGAGCCCGCGGAGGAACCGAGTCCCAGCACGGTCTGTGGGACAGCACCGGCATCTAGCGGGCATCCGAGAGAGCGCTCCCACAAACTCCTGCTGCTCTGGGACACAGCTGCTCGCGTCGGGACCGCGCTCCCGGGAAACCCAGCCCCGAGTGCCCCGGGCAGAGCCACACCTGAGAGCCACTCGGCCCCTCATGCCCCGAGTCACAGCCAGGACACAGCAGCTCCCTCTGGATTTCAGACAATCGCTCTGGACAGGTTTTCAGGCATAGAGTTGCCTCTATCACACCCTCACCTACTAAGTCTCAGATATTTCTTTTTGGCAATCAATAGAAAGACACGTTTTGAATAAGGGTGAAGAGTTCAGGCAGGAAAATCATTGGCACACATACCTAGAGGTATTTTCCTAATTAAAGCTGCCACAGTACAGCAACCTGAGAGATCACTTATTAGTACTACTGCCCTTTCCTAAGTAAACCTTCCTAATAAAGTCAGAGCAACGAACTTTTACTGACACTAAGCCATCACTAAACTCTTTTGGGAGAAAACAGTAAAACCAGCAAAGGTTGCAAATACTCCTGAATCACAGTGTTTAGAGGTTTGCATCCAGATGTCATTCTGTTTGTTCATCACCATCAGCTTTTCTCCAGCCCTGTTCCTAAGACAATTGTCACTTTTAAGCTATTAAGGATTGGACCTTTCTTCCAGAGGATGCTTAGCAGCGGAGCTGCCTCCTGTCTTAGCTGAGGAAAGCATGAGCAAAGTAATGAATTTTTACTACAGTTTTATATTTTGTCCTTTTGTAATTCCTCTCAGTTGCAGAGCCTGGATGAGGACAGAGATAGGACTGGGAGCATCCTGTGGGACTTAAAACACTTCTCAGTCTCTGATGTGCTCCATCAAGTTCCTGTTTTAAAGCTGAGCCGCTGCTGTCAAGATATCTGTCTTGTTTTGAGTTGTGGGATTTTTCTTTCACATTCCCATTCATCTCATTGTTCTCACTGTCCTTCTTTCAGTTTTATATCCTCAGCAAAAATTCCCTTTATAACACAGTTTGCCCCTCCTCCAGAGATATTAACCCACTTCATTTGCTGCCTGCTGGGTAAAAAGATAAAAGGGCTCCACTTGTGTCAATTTAAACTCTCTCTTAATAAAGGGAACTAGAGCATTTATGCAGCAACTATTTACCTCATTATGAGACGTTATAACCAGGTATGTGCTGAGAGTTTAAAGCAAGCAGCTAAAATCCATTTTCTGTTTCTAAGAGAGGAAGCGAAATCAATTCCTAATGAGACTGCAAAGTCTCCATTCCCAGCAGAGGACAGAGCTACATTTACCATTAGAACAGCACAAGAAAAGGTGGAGTCTTCATTCCAAAGCAGACATGCACAACACAAATTAAACGGCCAAAATTAACTGTACTACATTGGGATCACCAAGATGGCTGTGATGAATATGTTCTACAATCCTCATCACATCCTGTGGGATTTAAAGATGCAGGAAGGTCAGACACGCTGTCACTGCTGTCAGAGCATTCAATTCTCCACTGTACACAGAGAAGACCAGAACACTCCACCCTCTGAGTTCTACCTTTTGCCAAACAATTGGCTCTCATGACCTAAAATGATGCACTGATGCCATCAAAAAATGCTTTACTTGAAGTTTCACCTTTTTTCATTTAAATGCAGTCAGAGAAGGTGTTTTTTCTTCTCTTTTCTCTGTGTAAGAGTTCTTCTGTTTCCTACTACTTCTGCTCTCATCAGATAAATCTGGTGCTGGAAATCCCATAGACATTGATTTTACTCTCACTTCAACTCAAAGAAGCAAAGGCAACTACAAGTATTAGTTTACCTTTGAGGTGTTCAGGCATTCATTTAACCACAGAGCAAAAAGTGTTTCTAAGCTTATCACAGCCTTAGCTAATCTGAAGTTATCATCCCCAAAACCAGCAGCAACAAAACAAACCTGAAGACCAAGCATTCAGCTTGCAGTATTTTTTTAAGCGGGTAGGTGGCACAGATTGAAAATCAGGAGTTGGGTCTCTAGCATAAGAACAGTCAAGGAACACCCTCACTATAAGTCTCACATGGTGCCACTAGATGTCATACTTGGACTTTCAGTCGAAACAATTGTTTGGGTTTTATTTTCTCCTCTAGCTGTTATGCCAGTTGCCACAGTGAATGAAGACCTTGCCATGATTTTACATCTTAATTTAATATGATAGTTCCACAAGAATATATTTGGCTTAATGTTTATGGGAGAAGACACATGCCAAATTCCTCCAGTATGAGACAGGATCTGGTCTGCTCATAATTCAGCCCAGTATATGATCTTTTTAAAAAGAACACAGGCTTCAAGAACTTCTTGTTTAAATATTGATCTTATCCTCAGCATTGTTTAATCCCTCTAAAAACATTAGAGGAAAGCAGTGCTTTATTGTGGGTAGGCTCTATTTATTTGCAGGGTTTTTTGGTCATCTTCTATTTGCCAGAGCTGGAGGTGTAAATGAAATTACATTTCCAAAGGTCTTGTTATTTAAGGAAACTCTGATGGAGACAATATGCACAACTAACCACATTTCAAAATGCTTACAGTTTCCTCTTGTGAAGGAGGAACAGCACGAGGGGTGGAACTGGGAGGCATTAAGGAGCAGGATAAAAGAGGAGCAGGACTGCAGAGGGAACAAAGCCCAGCAAGCAGACCAGGACAGGACACCAGGATCAAAGAGAATTTGAGAAAAAGAAAATTTAGACTGCCAGCAGCAGGACTCCTCAGGAAAGGCACCTACTCATGGCCACAGTGAACACCATGAGAGAACTGGTGTGCATTCAGAAACAAGAAATGTTCTGGGGTCAGATCCAGACCATGGTGCTCTAAAAGCTCAAGCCTCCAGACATCATAATTGCAAGGCCAGAGCTGTAGACAGCCTCATAACACACAGGGGTTTATATTTTTTGCTGTGAAGGTTACTTAGATGCTTGAGTAAATCCATCTGACCCTTTTTCAAGGTTGATTAATCAAGACACTGGATAAACATTCCCTCGCTAGCAGCAAGAGCACTTAGGCAGGCAATCCCTGCGCCCTCCGAGCTGCTCCCAGCCAGCAAAGGTCAGAGCTGCTGAGGGGAGGGCACAGCTTCCCCTCAGCCCAGGCAGCAGCTCTGCCATGACCAGACCTCAGTGGAGCACAGGTTCCCATCCTGCAGGACCAACCCAGCCCCTCACCTTGCAATTTACCTGCATTCAGTCCCCAGTGCCAGCTCCTCCAGCTGAGGGCTGTTCCTCAGGGTCCCTTTTGCCTCTCTGCAGCCAGGCAGGAGTTCACTGATCACAGCCCTCCCTGTTTCTCCCTGAACAGTGCAATAACCGAGATGCATGGGATAGGTGCCTTCCTCCCACTGATGTGCAGAGGAGGAGGGTTCCCTTTGCCAGAGTGTGCCTGGTGCCTGCGAAAGAGCAGATGTGCTCCTGTCACCTGAAACCCATCACATCTGTGCTGGCCATCACAGCACCCCGCTCCTGTCCCACTTCCCACAGTATCTCTCATGCTGAAGCACGTGGAAGTGATGATCTAAAGACCAATACTCTCCTTAAGAAAGGAAAAACACTGAAAACAGAATTTCTAATCTAGTCAGGAAAGAAGAAAAAAAGAGCAACTCACACAAGCAACAGACTCACAAGAGAAAGCTGAGCACAGTCTTTACACAGGGAAACAATCACCAGGTAACAAACAGATCTAAAAACGCAATTTGTTTGGAAAGAGAGCAGGTTTCTTACTGAAGGAAACCCACATGTAACACTGAATTTGAAATAATCCATCCCACATCCATGAAATCCACCCATTCTAGCACTTATTCTCCCGAGGCACATTCACAAGTGACCAACTCATGCAGGGGTTATTTCATTTACTACAAGTTACAGCCATGGGGAGCCTGGTGGCCACTGAGCAGTAGCACCACACAGAAGTTCAAGATGAACTGAACAAAGGTATTCTTCTGGATGTGAAGTTACCCCACTCAAAACAAACACAGCTGAAGAAGCTGCAGCCATCCTCAGGATGGACACCCAGCCATAATTACAGCTCAGCAGCTGCTTGCTCTCAGTCTTGACTCAGTCTTTTTCATCATAGGAAGCTGCTTGCTGTATAAGCAATCAACTTGACAAACTACCCAGATGTTTCCCCCCCCCTGCACTGTAGCAGCCATATAAACTATGAAGTCCTTCAGCTCCAGCATTCCTTCTCCTGACCAAGAAATAGGACATCTGCAATTGGAATTTGGGACACAGCATTCCATACCTCTCTGAGGCTGCCAGCACGCCCCAGATCTGTTTTGTTGCTGCGAGTACGAGGGGCAGAGCAGCCTCACTGCCTGATTAAAGCAGCCTTGATTTATGCAGACAGTCGACTGGAGCTACAATAAATAGATTTGTAACAACACAACACAACCGTATTACAAGGGGTAGCTGGGGATGAGCTCAGGACAGGTGTTCTGCAGAATTTATAATCCACATCTGCACCATGAAGCAGCAGGCAGCTTATTTAAAATGACAAGGCTGGGGAGAGTCTGAACAGTCGTCCTTTCCTTTTTAATTTTTTTTTAAATACAAGGAGGCTGGGGGGGAGAAACCCAGCCAGCATTTGCATGGAGCCAGTGGTCCCACTGCAGTTCTAACATGCTTAACATAGGGGAAAACATCTTAAGGGAGAAAGTGGTAATGGGCCATGAAGCATATGGCAGTGTTGTGGCATCTCAAGAGCCATATGCACAGGCCTACAAACTGTGGGGATGTGATACACTACAGATAATATCCGTGATAAATTATTCACTTAACCAAAAATTGTACATCAACCCTCAACAGCTGGTAAAAGCTGGATCCTTGCCCAGTACATTAAGGAAGTTTGCTTCCTCAAAGCTCTACTGTTCTTTAGGGGATTTGAATTATGCATGTTACCATGAAAGCTAATGCTGTACATATGCATTCAAAGTTATTATTAACCTCATCAGGCAGAGAAGGAGTGGAGCAGGCAGCTGTTTTTCTAGCTCATGTGCTTAGGATGTGGTGATGTTTTAAAGGACTTGCTGAGAGCAAGGATATAGGAGCGTTTGTTTTCCCCTTAGAGTAGCTTGACAGTAGCCAGTTCAGGCTGAAGGATCTCTGGGGTGGTCACTGACAGAGCCAAGCCTCCTCTTCAGTATTTTTAGACTAGAAGAATTAAGAAGTAACATTTTTTGGTGACCCACGTTATAGCTGCACTGTGCTTTCCATTTAAGGATCCTAAAATGCTTCCCAGACAGATGGGGACAAGGCTGAGCCAGGTCCCCAACAGCAGAGCTGTTACTTTTAGTGACACCAAACTCTACTGCACCTCCCAGAGCCCCCTGCTTGAAGTGTTAACCACAGCAGGGTTTGATCTTACATGGACTGACCAAGCTGTCTTTGCTGGCAATTACACCAGCAAGTAAGGACCTGAACACTAAAATTTCAGCACACAAAAATCAGCTTTTTCTCTGCAATGTGTAATATCCAGGATTTTTCCCAGCCACCAGTTCATCAGTCCCTCCTTTCTCAGCCTCTCCCAGCCCCTGGGACCGCTTTCCCCCATCTGCTTTAGGGAATTGTCTCCTCATGACAATACTGTATATTTTCCCTCAAGCATCCAAATTCACCAAGTTCCCACCTTCAATGTTTACATTTTTATTATACAAATTCTGAGTCAAAGATGTTATTACAAATGTAAAAACATCAAGAAGCTTCATAAACCTGTCCTTGTCCCCATCCGAAATTCACTGGAGAAGCCTGACTTGTCTTTAAGAAGACTTTGACATTTTTCTATACAGCTTTAAGGCTGCATCTTCAAATGCTGCCTGCAGGAATGACATTTTCCTCTTCATCCCAAACAGCAGGGGCAAGGCTGTGGCATGAACTGCAGATGGAGAGCCTGGGACAGTAAAGGCAGCACCATTATCTCTACTTGGCATACACATGCTCTTGGCATTCATTTTTTGAAGCACCCCCAGTCTTTCATTTCTCTCCCTTTCAAATATTCTGCTCTGCCAAGAGATTCAAAGCCAGGCTCTGTGGATAAATGGCCAGCTGGTGCTACAGCAGAGCATCACGGGCTGGAAATGGGTTTGGAGAACAGTTTGGGGGCAGTTTGCTTCCCCTGGCCAAACGAGAATGGGGAGGCAGACCAGACATGCTGCTGGGACCTGCAGTAAGATTCTGCAGCATTAACTGAGCTGTTCTAGCAGCTGCTGGATAGAGCAATAATCTTTGAACGTGACTTCTTGGTCTCTTCTTCCAGAAAGACAAGCTAATTAAAAAGGGGTTACAGAGAGATTATGTGGACCAAGGGGAGATTTCTGAAAGGCATAAGGAGCAGCTCAGCAGCCAGATCTCCCAGAAAGTCAATGCGAATTAGGCAACTAACTCCCACTTGTCCTTTGAAAAGCTCTGCTTGCAGCTTATAAAGCTTGTCCTCTGGTTAAAAATAAATAAATAAATGCCAATTTCTTCTAGCAAAGCTGTGCATTGCCTAAGACAAATTTCTGATCCCTTAGAGGATCAGTGCACACACCCTGTGCAGCAATTTCTGGTAGTTCTGCTCTGTTATCCTGTTCCTCAGATGATCAATTGTTTAAACACAACCCATTGACCCTGACTCCCTGTTTAGCCAAAGGTGCTTGGTAAATAAGGGCAGCACACCCCGGTGCTGTGCTGCACGCAGGAGCAGCACTCACTGCCTGTCACTGTCTGTGGAGAAATTAAATCAGTGTCCCCAGATCTTCTGGAGACATAAAAGGAAGGAAAAAGCACCAAAGTGAGAACAAGGCTCTCTCTCCTCCCCAAACAGCCCCAGCAGCACCTGCTGGCAGCAGCAGCTCTTTGCTGCCGGCTCTTCTCTGGGGCACCCTGGCAGGAACAGCGAGCGGCTGCCAGAGCCAACATCTCAGCTTGAATGTCAGTGTCATTTACACAGCAAATGTCACTTAAAGCTAACACCAGAAGGAGCTTGTCGGGGTAATTCACCAAGAAGCAGCAACAGCAGCTTAGCAGCTCTTTACCCCATATATACATATAAGAGTATATCTATCTAAAATTGGATTCACACTGTGAAAGGTTTTCCAGTGACAACATCAGAGTGGCAAGTTTGATTTTACAGCACCAAAATCAACATGGTACAATTGTGTGCCACAAGCCTGACACGATTTAGACACGGCTCCTAAAGATGCAGCAGTTTACACTCAGAATTGGCTCAGCCTCTGGCAGCTCTGCCAGTGTTCTCAGACTGGATAAACCTGTCCATAGCTGGACTGAGGATCGTCAGCACACTGTGCACTAATCATCAACCATCCGACACAAGTGACAGCCAGTCACTGCTAGCCTGGGTTTGAGCTGGGATGGAAACAGGACAGTTTCTCTCCAGCAGATTTCTGCTGCCTCAGCCACGTGTCAGAGCTGCACCTCAGTCTCTTAAATCAGCTGCTACCCTGATGCCACCACAGCAAACAGTCAATCTGCTTGCACAGATTCCAGCAGACACCTACACCAGTGCTTCTGGTAAGGGGAGGGAAGCCCAGCAGACAAGATTTCATCTTCCCAGGCCCACAGTCTGCAGAGGAGCTGCAGAAAGCTCTGCTACAGCCCATTTCCCCTGCAGGCTGAGGGAAGGGAAGCTGGCACTGTGCCTGGGGAAGCCATTTCGGATGCTTACAGGGCTGACTCCGACCACAGAGCTGGAGATAAAGGTATATTCAGCATTTCATACCGACAGAATCTCACACTTGTAATTACCTCATCTCTTGACCCACTACAATCACATGTTGTTTTTAGGATATGCCCTGTTCCTCTCAAAATCTTTCCTGCAAGTCAGCTGGGACCTGCAGAGCAAGCACAAGGGCAGGCTTGGGAAGCAAATACAGAAGAATTGTTCATCACCAGACAATAAGGTTTGGTGACTACACATTGATTTAGTCACTCTAACACCACCCACGTGCCTGACACGTGCAAACAAAACGTCCACCTGTTGAATGGAACTACCTGCGGTGATGTGCGATATATTTTTATAATGTAAAACACAGATTGGAGTCTTCATTTCCTCCTTCCTTGACAGAATGCAGCTGCACAGAATACAGACAAAACACGGCAGCCTCATGAATCCAGAGCTGAGCTGCGGGAGACCAGGAGCAAATAAATATTTCACAAAGTGTTAGCACAAGACACGACAGCATAAATAAGTGTGAGGATAATGGCTCCGAATGCAATTTGGCTTAAGTCATCTGTGCCTTCAGAAATAGAAAGATGATTTATTTCAAGCCTGAACGACCTGAGAGGGAAGCAGTGGGGGTTTTCCTGGGTTATTTATTTATTTTTAATCATTATGTTTGACCTTTCTGCAGGCAGCAAAGGGAGCAGGGGTGGTGGGTCACTGGTACAATATGTAGGTTAGCACTGGAAATATTTCTCAGGGGTCTGAGAGATACATGAAGTTAGTGGAGGTGATCAGAGCAGTCCCCAAAGCCCCTTTTGCTGGAACCTGTTAACTGTGTGTCTGTGCTGTGAGCCCATGCTGTGGCCACAGCTGATGAAAGCTTTTACATTTAATAGCTCTCAATGGACGTTTCTTCCTTCAATTCATCCAATTGCTTTTTGACACACAAAAACTCAACACCTCCCACCCCTGTGGCAGCGTCAGCACGCTGTGTAAGGAAGGATGTCCTTTTAAATTCAGGCCTGCCATCTAACCCTGCCATTTGATGCCCCTTAAATCACACCCTGAAAGAGTAAACGCATGGTCACTCCCTACTCAGTTTTCTTGTTTCACTCAGGATTTCACAGTCCTTGAGATATTCTCTTCAGTTATTTATTTCCTAGGAGGAGACTCTTGGCCCTTTTCTAGGTCTACGGAGCCCTGCTTGAGTCAGAGCAGGGCCCAAACCCAACACACTCGTCCTGCAGCAGCTGTCCCACAGTGGCAGAACAAGGCTGGACATGTCATAGCCTAAAATGAACCAAACTGCTGCAGTGAGGAACGCAACACTAAGGAAAACTTTGCTGAAACAGTGCCCTAGACCTGACTTATTCCAAGATCCAACTCCAAGTCAGAGGGCTTGGCAATTACAGCAGAGATAAAGCATCTTAAATATGTTTATCTCAAACCTTTTCCCATTTGTTTTTTTTATATTTCCACAGCTCATACAGAATTAAGCAATGTAAAAACAATGGTAAATCTTTTTTGCTGTTCTAAACCCTTCAACAAGCATTAATCGTTAATCTGAAACACTGGAAAATAGCAATGAAACAAATACAAAACTCTGGAATTCACAAACTTGAAATTAACACAAACTCTGACCCACAAAACACTCTCAGGTCAGCTCACAAAGCAGAGCACTTCAAGGCGCCTCTCCCAGACGAGCACACTGGGACTTCCAGCTGCACACACCAAGAACCAGTTTGTTCGTCCCACACTGCTGCAGGCTGAGCTTTCCACAAACCCTTTGGAGCCCGGCGGTGCTTCCAGGCAGTGCCAGCCCTTCCCAGCCCAGAGGAGCCGCTCCCTCTCCCACTGAAGTAGCTGGAATTTGCCCGCTGGCATTTCAGGCTGCAAGAGGCGTGATGGGGCTGGCAGGCTGCCGCCCTGTGTCACACAGAGCCGGTGGCACCGAGCCAGGGCAAGGCTGCGCTGGCACCTCCAGCCCTCCAAGCTGCAGCTGATAACAGCACAGTGGGGGGAAAGGGAAAAGCCACGTCATGCTTTGGGTGAGAGGGAAGGGCCGTGCACAGCCTGGTGAGGGAGGAGTTGCCATTTAGCCAGCTGGAAGAAGAGTGGTGTGTCACTCAACACGGCCACCTTATCTCTGGCCCCAATTCCCACCCCGGGCTGGAGCTCGCTCCAGGAGCACGGCCCCACTGGGGAATGCTGTGCTTGGCACGGCAGCTGCCCTGGCAGCTCCCTCTAGAAGCTCTCTAATGTTGGAGTAGGAGGCAGATTTGAGGAAGAAGTGCACAGATAATTATTTCCTCCTCTGAAATCCCTGCTGGATTTGGCAATCCTGCAGCAAAAGCCTCAGCAAGAGGCAACCAGAGGCCAGCCCTTCTTAGGTCTTCTTGCTTTGAGTGAGTGGCAATAACAAATCCAAACCCTAAACAAACCCTGGCCAAAAAAAAGGCAAAAAGAAACAGAACCTGCACTCCAAGAAGTGCAGTATCTGTTTTGAGAGCCTGACTCCCAGCCACAAAGGCAGCCTGCCCTGCTCTCCCACATGGACAAAGGCAGAGTGGGCAGCTGACCATCTGCAGAAAGGCTGAAACGCTCTTTAATAGCAAACCAGGCCCTGAACGCCTGCTCTGTGCCCAGAGATGGATCCGTGCACTCCCTGGAGCTGTGGCAGCACTTTGCAGGGCCATGGAAACCCCTGCCAGGAGGGAATGCCACTCCCTTGGCACTTGCTGCTTCCTGACAGCCATCCCGGGGAGGGCTGGACCCCAACACAGCATCCCGGGTAGGGCAGGAGATGCACTGACACGCAGGAGAAGGCTTTCCTGCCCCTGCTCCCCCTCCTTTACTGGGCAGAACCTGCAGCTGACTCCAGGCCCGATCCCAGCAGCTGTGAACCAGCCCAGGCTCGCAGATTGCTGTGGAGCAGAGCCACACACTACAGGGGAGGAGGAGCAGCTCCTCAGCATTCCAGGAGCAGCCTAATTGAATCCAACCCTTCAGACTCTGGGGCTGGATGCAGCAACACAACAAACAGCCCCTTGCTGCCGAGGCAGTGGAGCTAGGCCAAGGCTGGATGCTTCTGACAATCCTGCCCTTCCACGGGGGCTGGCTCCGGCTCAGGAATCCGAGAGCACAGCCAGGGTTAGGAATGTGACTCAGGAAAAGTGATGGCCATGTTCTCAGCTGGCATAACCTGGCTTTACTCCACTGACTTCCATGGGGCAGCAGCTCTTCAGAGCAGCTGACATTCTAATCAAATTGCCCTGCTTTGGCCTGAGAGAAAGCACACAGCCCCCAGCCACAGGGTGCAGTGACATCTGTCAAGGCCATGAACATACATATAGGAAAAAAAAAAAATCAAACCCTCTCCAAAAGAAATTGTAAAATCTTTAGTGAGAATACTGTCTAGCTCATTGTCTGGTTCAGTTAAATTAAAAAGATGCTATAAAAGACTCATACTTGCCAAGGATTGCACTTTAAGTACTTCCCTCTCCTTCCCTGCTTGTGCTTCCTTCCCCAAAATAAATCTTATCTCATCTCATGTACATTTGCCCTCCTTGCAAATGCTCACACTCCACAAAGCAGCTTCATAAAGAGAAGTCAATTACACCCAGGTAAGGTTCAGGTAGAGAAAGAGCTCCACCCAGAGAAGTATGTCATTATAGATTAATTAGCCCTACTACCTGACTAACCAAGTCTTTTAAATGGTACAGCCTACCAATCTGGTTAACAAGACAATTAACAAAAAAAAAATACTGAAAAAAAAACAACCCACTAGATCAAATAACAGTCAATATCCAAAATTAGCTGCATTACAAATATTGTTTTATCAAGTGTCAGGATTTATTGGTCTCCTCCCCCTGAGAGCTTCTGTTGACCTCAGATTCACCTCAATGAATCTTGATTTTTGAATGAAAACAGCCGTCAATAATATTTACTTCCTATTGACTTCATCCTCAACAGCACAAGGAGAAGACTGAACTATTCATGACCCCCTGTCTCAGTTCTAATCACAGTGGTGAGATCCAAGGCACCATCTCTGCAGGTCAGGGAGAGCAGCAACACCCAGCCATGACCCCACCGCGAGGTGACGGACAACTCACATCCAGCAAGTTTATTTATGCAGAGAGGCAATGGATTTCCTGAAATCTCATGACCACTTCTGTGTGACAAGACCTTTAGTTTGAAAAAAAAAATGATCCTGCTCCTGGCTAGTCACGTCTGTTAAATCTATCAGCAGCAGCAACAGCTTTAAACCATGATATGAAGACTTGCCACGAGCATCTGGCAGTCAAATTTACACAGCAGGAATGATTCAATTGCATTCCAAGGTTACTGCTGCTGTTTATTTACACCTTTCCTGATGATCCAGTGATTTTAAATGGAAAGGCTTCCACATGCTACTCCTTACCCCATAGGCCTTCCATCATCAGTTTGGCAGTCAGGTGTCTCGGATGGTCAAAGTCACAGGTTGGCTCAGCTGTGACTGTCAACGGGAAACCCCATCTCTTCCCATCACACCTAATGAACAGGCAGAGCCTTTCCAGAGCCAAGTTTATTCTCTGCCTGTAGGATTATCTGCAAACAGACTTGCTAGCCTTGATTCACATGTGGTGGATCCTAGAGAATGCATCAGGCTCCCTTGGAAACTCAGCCCTTGTATTTACTAACAATTTCCTGATCTATTAGTCTCAATTTGATTCTTAACTTTATTAGACTCTCTCCTTCCAGTTCAGCTTGTTCTTTGCCTGACAAATCCAACCATTGCCCTGGTGATGAGTTGTGTTCAGCACCCTCCCCTGTTCCCATCACAGATGTCATGTGTCCTGCCACGGCGTTTCAAGCGAGGCTTGGCAAGGTGAGTCCACCCTCAATCTCTACTGAACTCCTAAACCATGGCTCCCATTCTCAGCCTCCCCAGTTCTGCTGCCATTTCACAAAACAGAGCTCCCACAGCACAGCATGTCCTTGCTCAGGTTGCCTCTAGGCCAGCTGCTTGGGTTTCCTCTTCTGACCCATCTTCCTCTGAAGAACTTTGTGTCTAGACACATTATCAGCCTCTCTTCACAACAACAAGCACTAAACTGAGCTTACACCCCTCATTCTTGGTGCCACGGGCTGCAGGCAAAGCAAATGTCACTGTCTGGAAACATGGGCAAGTCCCATGTGGCCAGCAAAGCCAGTTGTGACAACAGAAACCAACCTGCATCCAGCAGGCACCAGCTAAAATAGGCCAATTGCCTACGATTTTCTTTTCCCTTGGTACATTCAGGCTCAGGGAAGCAGTTCCAGGTTACCCCTCATTAGGCAGATGTTCTTTAAATGATTTATGCTTCTATCAAGCTTGATATCCCCACAGAAGATTGTTAGTGAAAAGCTCTGTGTAATCATTTATAGTGGGATTTATGATGTTTAACTTAGTAACTCTCTGCAGGCCCTCTAACAGGATGGAGGTGGGCTGTGGGCAGTAAAAGGTCAGTCCCAAAGGAAGCCAAACACGATGCTAAGAGGAAACAAGAACTGGGCTCTGAAGGGCTTTGTTCACATTAGAGGGGAAGCAGCACAGACTTTAATCATCCTTGCCAAAGGCATGCACATGTGAGGAACAGAGGAACCAGGCAAGATTTTGCCTCAGATTTTCAAGGTTGGTGGTAAATGTGGTTTTAAACTGGTTATTGGCTTAATCTTGCCCTCATTCTTCCTTTATTCATAATAAGTTGCCTCAACTACAGTCCTGTATTAAGCAAGCAGTCATGCAAATGTTTTTGTTTGGTTAGGGCTTTTTAATGTTGTTAATTTATTTTCAGGCCAAAAAAAATACCCAATCTAAAAAAAATGTACTAAAATTTGGGATAAATAGTGAGTAACTCATTACACCAGACTTTGGTCCCCTCTTGCAGCACTAGCATACTCAGAGGTGGGAAGAGCTGTTAAAGTCATCTCAGGGACATCTGCAAAACACCAGGACATTCTGGAATTAAATTTCAAGTTTTAGTTATCTTTTTTACTTCCCTGTTTCTTCCAGAAGTGGGAGGAAAAGTGCTAGAATATACCCAAAAGAAAAGCTCCATAACTCCAGGAGCTGGAATTACTGACTGGCTCCTGGGAACATCCTGAACTTTTCTGCTTTGCAGTGCAGCCCCTTCAGTGCTCGGATAATTCAGCTGTTTGGATTTTACCTCCCCAGGCTAACCTGAACCACCTGGAAGTGCCTGCTCCTGCAGCCCAGCAATCTCAGAGTTATTGTTCTGGGGCACTTGAACCTCCCTTTCTCCATGTGCCTGACCTAAAGTAACCCAGGCAGACCCAAAGCCCCATCCTGGCCCAGCAGCCAAGGGTCACGGACAGCATCACTGGGCAGGATGGGAACATGCGCTAAAGAAAACTCCATTACAGCTCCTGTAAGCAAAGAGCATTATCCCCAAGTACCCTGGGGAAGGAACAACTGGGCATTGTCCTCCCCAGCATACCCTCAAGGGTTCTGCAGTGCTCTGCTGAGCTCAGTCACCTGTGTGCTGTCTCAGTTTCTTCACCTGCAAGACGTGGTTTTGTTAAAATCCTGTTTCCAGAGCACGCTGTGAATGCTCTCACAGGACCGGGAACTTTACAGATCTCTTACTGGTTTCATGCACAGTGGCCACGGGACACATTGTTCACAGTCCATCGTGCAGCAAGGGATGCTTCCCACCCCGGAGTGGGTGCAGGCAAAGCAGCAGGGGCAGTCCCACAGCGGTGGGAGGGAGCAGCAGCAGCTCCAGCCCAGCTCAGCCCCTTTGCTCAGCACGGGCTCTGCCGTGAGGGCAGGTCACTAACAGAGCTCCAACTGCAAACCTGCCCTTCTCACAAACTCGACAGACACCCTGAGAAAAGCATCGCTGCTTCCTTCCCACCCACTTGTCCCCCAGGCCAGCTCTGCTGGAAAATCCCATCTTCCCTCCCACACAGCACAGAGCAGGGCTTTGACGGTTTCTGGAAGAAAATGTTTTAACCACACACTTGCACCTGCAGCGCCTGGCCCTGCATGTCACAGAATTCAGAATTAAGCAGCACAGCTATTGTAAAAATGAGTTACAGCACAAGCTCCTTCATCTCAGTCATCACAAGGGCTTTATCCCATTCCTGTTTTGGTACCAGATGGCTCAAGGTCTATTTTTCAACAAGTGCTGTCTGCTACACTTGCAGCAAGTCCTTTGCGTTACAAGGCAAATCTCTTCCCTTAATATCTTTTTCATCCTTTCCCCCTCCCCTCTTTGAGCTCACAAGCACATCTTTTCTTAAGAAACAGAAAAAATCTATTATTCTTCAAAGGCCCAGTTGTGTCCTTCATTTACTGAAGTAGTCAAAGAATATTATGGGTCATTTTGTCACCATGGAAACCACAAATAGACCTTCAGGGTTTTGGAGAGGTGATATTATTTTGGAGAGGCTGTGCAGGGCTCTCTGACAGAAAATAATAGGGATGGCAAATCAAGGAGACCTTTTATACAGACTGTGTGAAATGCAAAGGGTATCAAACATCATTTCTCTGCCACCGAAGACTACTCCAGGCAGCAGTTTAATATGGTATCCTCTGACAGCTGAGCCCAAATGGAAAATTAATGAGGCAGCATGATATATGAGTCTTTTTAAATCTCATAACCAGCCTCCTTTATAGAATAAAAATGGCCAAATCAGTTTAATATTAGTGGAGAGGTTCTCTGTGTGTCTTCCTTCTGAGTCTTGTCAGTGCAGTGCTGAAGAGACAGTTTTGGTTTATTGACTGTGTAAGTCTAGCTGTTTTCAAGTTTTGGACTGTCTAAATTAAAATAATTCCAAGCTTCATTGGTTTATCAAAATACAGTAAGGATATGAAAGCCTAAGGAACACCTGGGATCTCAGAGGAGCCACATCCTGTCCCTCGGGAGCCCTGAGTGTCCTGTGCTGGTGGCCTGGGACAGCAGCCCCTTCTCTGTCTCCTGCCAGCTGGGCTTTCCCAATCCCACCCACCGAATTTGTCATTTCTGTCATGAAAGGAGGAACTCACACACAGAGACAGTGCTGGCTGCTCTGAGAACACAGCAGCAAACAGGAGAACACCCTGAGCTGAATGTACCCCACCCCAGGCTCAGTCCCTGCCCACGCAGCTGTCTCCTCTCCCAGCACTACACTATCCAAATCCCCTGGGTGCCGACCCTGTTCTTTTGCAAGCAAAACTCTTAACTACAAAAATAACAAAACCCATGCTGTTCTCAGGCCAGCAGCCCCTTTCTGAGGCATTCTGGCAACCATGTTCTCACAACTGAGTCCACACTGAAAGACCTACAGAGATGAGAGCAGAAGCAATTACAAACAAAGTTTATACAAAACGATGTCATATCCTACCTGCTGGTGGATGAATCCTAAACCTACTGGGTACCCTGACACTTCTAAGGTTGCTGCTACTCTGAATTAGAACAAAACCTCCAGATCTCGAGTCATTCTGAAGAACAGAAATTTCAAAATGCTTCTGTTTACAGACAAGCAACCACTTCACTGAAACACCGAAAAACCAGCTCAAACAAAACAAAGGAGTCAAAACAAACACTCCTTTCCAAAGTTTTCTGTCAAAACATCTTTGAAATAGACACCTTCATGCAAAACATTTCAGCTGCAGAAGAAAAAAGAGCTTCCTTTAGAAAACTGCTTTATGAAAGATACTAAGTCTGCCAGCTTCCTGCACAGAACAGTTGTAAGCACACAATCATCCACTGTGCCTCAGAATGTGCTTTTCCTGTCACCCCTCAGCTGGAACAGTGTAATTATCTGGGCACCTTCAGTATCCAGACCTCCAATAAAACACAGTGCCCTAAAAACTGGAACTTCAGAACATGAAAGCAGAGGGGCCAACAGAAGTTAGACAAATAACACTTTGCTAAAAGCAAACCCTCAAGAAATAAAACAACAAGCATTCAGCACAGAGCAAGAGAAGGAAACTGCTGTAGATTTCATTGCCTTGTTAAAGGAACCTCAACCCCTCCAAGATACCACACTGGCTATGGTTCAAAATACACCGATGGCACTTTGCCCTCACATTGCAACTTACCCAGCTCTGGTCGTGCTGAGCATCTCCAGTCAGGGAGCACACTCCAAGCAGGCTTAAAGAAGGAGGAGGAACTTGCAGTCACAGCTCCTCACTCCACTCAACTCCAACACAGATATCCAGCTGTTTTCCTGATTCCTATCCCAGTAAAATCCATAAGAGAGCCCAGGTAAGCACATGCCAGGGCAGCACCAGCAAACAGAAGGGAGAGGCAGGAACCCCTAATGAGCCGTTGGGCCAATCAAGGAGGAATTGGATGAAGCTGTGTGAAAAGGGGTGGGGAACAGAGCATCAGCCAAACCTCAGTAGTTTCAAAAATGCCCGGTTTGATATGTTTAAAAAGGATGATGTTTGATATGTTTAAAAAGGAAGCTGGGATATAATATTCTAAAAATAACCTTTCATGATTTCCCTCATTCCCCAGCTCTTTCGAAACAGTGAATGATTTACTTTTCAACAATGCTAAAAGCTCACACTGCAATTAGTGTTTGATGCACAACACATGACCCAGCTCCTCCAGCACTTTGTGAAACCTCCTGCACCTGTGCCAGGCAGAGCTGATTTCCACCTTCACAAATGCAGTTTTCCAAGAGCATTAAGAACGTGGGTGCTGTAAGCCTGCCGCAGTGGATGTGGAATTAGAAATACACAAAAAGTAGCAAAGAGAATCATTAGTGTGAAAGCAGGACAGCAGCTGCACTAACATCCCAGGTGTCAGAAACACGGGGATCCCTGGAAGATGAATTCTGGTCTTTCCTGTGAGTCACATGAAGATCCTGATCTGTTTCACTTCTCTAATGAGCAGCATGATAGTATCAATAAATGTATTCATTGGCCTAAAAACCATCTCAATTCCTATTTCATCAAGACTTCACTCAGAGGGTGGGAAGACAAGAAGGTCATTTAATATTTCTTGTGGAAAAATGTCCATTTCCCAAAGCAAACAGTAAATGTGGAATAATGTGTGCTTGTTTTCTTTATCATCTGATGCTGTGCTGGTTTTGCCCAAGTTGTAAATGGCAGTGTTGTTCCAAGCCCGCCTGCTCTCAGCACCAGTGGATGCTCTGCAGTGGCTGCACACAGCCTGAGCTAAGATTTTGCCTGCTTTAGCCATTCCCACAAAAGCAGCACCACATCCCCAGAGCAGGGCTCTGGCTGGCTTGAAATACTGCCCAGTGTCAGCAGGAACACAGCAGCCCGGTGTTTAAGTTCTTCCTCCACTAAGTACTTGGAGATCTTTCTTTCCCTAGGCTCCCTAAATGCTTTATAAACATTTATAAACAGGCAGAGTGAAAAATCAATGCAGAGATACTGTGGGGAGGAAGAGCTAGCAAGGAGAAGAAAGACAAACTCAATGAAAAATGAAATAGTGCCCATATATTTGCTACCATCAGCCTTGCTGTTCCAGGGCTTTTTCCTCACTCCTCCCTACCCCAGTCTTTCTGTGCATGAGGCAAAAAGCAGGCATTTTGTTCTGATCAACTGCAACAACCAATGTGGTTTTAATAATGGGAGTGTTTTCTCTCCTTCCTTAAACTCAGATTGGGTTTGGAAACTCAGAGACCATTGGAGAGCTCTGCAATAATCCCAGGCTGGAGCTCTGAGCTGCAGTGGTCACTGCTCACAGCCTCCCTGGGATCCCACCCCCATTTCAGAGCGTTTGGGGGGAGGATGAGCACAGATGTGTGGGGAAGCCGGGGCTGCGTGCGGGGGATGAGCAGTGCCAGGGTCTGTGGGTGAAATCAGCAGGGCTGTACAGACATAAAACTGAGATGAGATCGACCAGACCCCGCTGTAGCCTCATTCTGCTGCCTGCATTGCTCAGGTGAATTCAGAGACTTTTTAAAAATTATTAAATTTCATCACTCAGCCACACAAGCTCAGAGCCTCTGCCCAACATAGAAAAGGCATGGTCTTGCCCTGACATGCTGCTGGGAACTTCACTTTTGCCTTCATCAGGATCAGCAGCAGAGGCTGAAACAGGAACATTTGCTGTGAACAGGCTCGGTGCACCTTGCCCAGGTGCTGTGTTTTCTGTACCCTAATGCAAACACTGTTATCTCCTCACTCTGGCAGACTACTAATAACAAGTTTATACAGTTCATCTTAAACAAATATTGGGAATGTCAGTCCTTACAAGGTCTGCTAAATTGCAGAAACGTCTGTGCAATTGCAATTGATGACACAGTGTTGAATTATACAAAGGAAGGGGTCAGTGCCAGTCAGGCTGTTTCTCAGAGCAGATTGCACGGAGGTCTCATTTAACACTGCCAACTCGGAACATGTGCACTGTATAAAGCAGAGCTTTTATGGTTCTATCAAAGGTCCCTAATTTGGCTCTAGGAGCCATCTGCTGATTTAATAGGGGATCTGGATTGTTAGGTTGGGCTCGGTTTTTGGTTTTTTTTCATTTGTTTAAACACCTAAAGCTTAGGCATTCAATAGAGAAAAATATTGCAATAAGTTAATCCTCTCTGCAGTAAAAAAAGGAGAAAATGAATGTGTTCATTCATTTTGTTTAATTTTGTCTCCTAAGCAACCAACATATTGGATACTGTGGGTACCAAACCTTAAGTGTGTGAAAGTCATTAACTTAGCCCTTCCAAGACTGCTGCAACCATATTATTAGGAAATTTTAGATGAATTACACTGTCAAGACTGTTAAGTATCACCTTGTGCTTTTATCAGCCACTAATTAAGACTGAAAGAGAATGCTAATGCCCATCTTACTTCGGCTAAACAAACAGAGATAAAACACACAGTGCTACCTATATTTAGATAATAGACCCAACACCCACTAGACACATTCTTCCTCTATTTCCCCATGCAGATCCGTGTGATCATTAAAAGCCCCCCGATGCCAGAATAAGGAACCTTGACAGGGTATTTCACCTCCTATGCATCACGGGGCTCGTGACATTTCCATTTATCTTCCAAGGTAATAATCTCAAGACCCTGCTTCAGGAGGAGCACAGTGAGAGATGTGGGTTCAGCCACAGCCCCAGAGCTCCATCTCTCCACACAGATGATTTGCTGGGAATTTGTTAAAAAACCTGAGCTGGCACAAACCATCCCATGACCCAGTCTGGCAGAAGTGCCAGAGCAAACCAAGGATTACACAGGATCCTTCCAACAGCTCAGGCTTTCCAAACACCAGGGATAACCCCATGAGATACTCCCCAAACCCATCCTCCCTCCCTCCCTCCTTCCCTCAGGTGCAAGGGCAATCAGCTTTCCAGCAGCAGAGCAGAGAGAAGGCTTCATCTAATGCAAAATTAATGCAGTGCCACTGAAATCAGCCCACCCTCACTGGGGCTCCAATTCAATCACATTCCCTCATTTATAAAGAGTCTTGAACAAACATTTTATGTAAAGGTCTCAGATTTCTCATTTCAAGGGCTGTGAATCTCACAGGCAATCCAGAGAGCACAGAAACTGGTCAGAGGTAATTACCTTTAACTGGGTTGCATCTCAGCTCCCTGAGGATTTCAGGGCAAGGAAGGAGTCAGCAGCTGAGCACTTCCCCAAGACATTTTGGATGAAATCAAGGGCAGTTTCAGCACTCATATGTTGAAGCAAGATTATGAATGACCACTGGATGTGACAATTTACCTTGCCACCAGGATTTCTCCAAGATTTACTTCAGTAAACAGGTTTTGCCCTTTATTCACACAGTTGTTTGCAGGTCAAACATGTTCATTTGTTTTACATCCCTTATTCAAAGTAATGGATAGGAGCACAAATAAGCAAACAAATCTGCCCCCCCAAAAAAACTTAGAGACCTAAACTTTAAATTTTTGTGTTATCGCAGTAAAAATGAGAGCGAAAACAATTTACCAACCAATTTACTGGAAAAACATAGTACATCTCCTGCTACTGCATAATGGAAAATGCTTTGAAAATGGGTTTCCAGATTTCTCATTTGTGGTGAGCTATGAGAACACGTGGATTTAATATCACAAGTAAAATTGTTAATTAGACAAGAAAAGGTCTGCCTTGAGTTCATAATATCTTGTGATCCAATGGGATTCCTTCTCATTCTCAGTCAATGGTTCAGACAGACCTGAAACATTTCTGAAGCCCAGGGGGGAAGAGGATCCATCTTGTCCAGCATCTGAACACAGTTCAAGGAAGAGGGATTAAATTTGTGATGAATTACACCCTGAATGAAAGCAATCCTTTTTCTGTTCATTCAAACACAGGCTCTCCCACTGCAATCAGCTGGGGCAGCCACAGCTCTAACAGTTATCCCATAAGCTGTCATTTAGTGGAGCCAGTGGACCAGCAGCAGATCCCTGACTCATAGAATATGACTGGAATCCTGAAGCCAAAAACTTATTGCTGCTCCTTTGTGTGATGGCAAAGGTCACCTACCCCCTTAGTGCTCAGGTGGACACAGCTTAGAGACCCATCCAGAAAACCCCAGAGGGCTTTTGGTCGTGGTGGTGTGGATTGCACAGAACATGAACTGGACCCATCCCCAAGAAGAAAAAGGGTGAGTGCAGGGGCAAAATACCAACAGGGCTGCAATTCCTGCAATTAGCAGACTGCAAAAAGAAAGCCAGGAAGAGGTGGGAAATGAGAGGAGAATGAAGCCTTAGCCTGGGAGCTGGGCCTGTAGGTGTACAGGGATAGACCAGAGAACGCCTGATGCAAAACCTGGCACGGCAGTGTGGCACTCTGATTGACCTCTTGCAGGAGATAACTCAAGAGTCTCTCTGTTTTTGTTCTCTTTAAATACATGTACAGTCTGCTCCAGCTGCTTGGCTCCAGAGCGAGCTCGTGGTGCCAAGCCAGACATATTTGGCTTTGATACAACGTTGGCTCAGCCTTCAAATAAAGCACTGCAGTATTGTCATTAGGAAACAGGAGCTCCTGAGTGATTTCACGGAGAGGCCTCAGAGCTGCAGTCGCTGCTGGGGCACGGCCTGGCCCTTGGGCTGAACGTGACAGGGAGCAGCAGCTGCTGGCTGGAGGCTACAACCTGCTGGGGGGAGATCTCCCATTCCCAACATCTGCTGTTTATTCCTTGGTCTCACATGATTGCTGACAAGCTGAGAGCAATTGCTGTTTGGACAATCTGGATCCCAAACGTGACGGCCCATCAGAATGTGGTCTGTTCAAATTTATTACAGGGTTTTTAGGAGAATGCTGCCCCAGCCTGGGGTTGGTAACGCTAAATCTGAGGTGCTGGATGAGCTGCACAGGAGCTCTGCCAATTCACTGTCGCAGTTAAACTTGTGTCCTCCTGCAAGGCTGGGATTAGCAGCCAGGCTGAGCAGAGTGATGGGGAGGAGGCCTGTCCTGCCAGCACAGGCCTTGGGTATTTACAGCAGGTCCTCTCTCTTTCTGGGCAGGATCACACTTTAAACACTGCTGACACAACATTTACTTTCTGCTTGCTATGTGCCAGATCTGAAATTTGCTGTCAGCACCAGCCAGCTGCAAGAGCCCATCAGGCCTGGGGTCATGAGGAGAACAAATCCCTCCTGCCATCCCAGTGTGGCCATTCTCTGTTCTCTGTTCTCTGCTTTTGCACCACTCACCCCAGGGCATGGCCACGGTGGGGGGTGAGAAACTTGTGAGGTTTGACTGCAGGAGCACTGCTGGGGCAGGGTACACAGGAAAGCAGGAGCAGAACGGGATTGAGTCAGAAATATTTGCCAGAAGCCAACAGTGATCTTGCTTTCATCTGCTGACAGAAACGCTGACAACTGTGTATAATCTGCCTGATTTTCTCTAGCCCAAATAGTCTTTAAAACAGAAGTAGTTTAGCTTTTACGGGAGTTGGCACTAGAGAACAGAAATTTGACTAGACAAAACAGTGACCACGGAGGAGGACTCCTCACCCTCATTCTTCCCATCTCTCCAGCATAGCAGAACCAGAAAAGCAAACACATCCAGCAGACTGTTCCCCTGAAGATGGGAAAAGAAGGAAGAGAGACAAAGAGACAGACTTTGTTCTATTTTTAAACACTTGAGAATGGCTCCAGAACTACTGAGAATGGCACTGAAAGCACTCACAGAGGAAAAAAATCCCCCAAGTACATGTACAAACTCCAGCTGACCCCACCACGGGCTTTGCCCTCGACCAGACTAGGCAAGGATGTTTTCTTTCCCTCTCCATGGGCTGGCTCATGTCCCCAGCCAGGCAAACCTGAGAGAGGAGCTGAGACCCAAGGGGAGGCTGCTGCACTGCCCAGCCTGGCATCTACCCCTCCCCAGCCCTCACCTCTGTGCCCCACACAGCAGCACAGCTCGCTTTCCCCACTGCTGTCCCCTTCTGCATTTTGCCTCCAAGCCCTGGGGACACTGACTTTCCTGCTGCACATTCCAGCGAGCTGCAGGGCAGAGCAAAAGGGGTGAAAGAGGTGTGTGACCAGCAGAAGCCTTGAAAGGATGGACGTCCACTGCTCTGAACTGCTAAGGATGTGCTTGCTGGAAGCCAAGGGCAAAATTCTGAGTGGTGTCAAAGGATTCAGCATTTTTACTCATTTTCCTGAATTCCCAACACTATCACAGTGGTCTGGCAAACTTTAGGAGAAACTTATTTAAGATGTGAGAGTAGGCTTTTCCAGTCGTATTCTGGGATTTATGCAGGGTTGGGAACTAAAAATTACAGCTGAGTTATGGATTTCATCAAAGAATTTTCTATTGAAATGAAAAATGAAAAATCAAATAACTATCCAGATGCTAATAGAAAGCAGGTGTTGGGCTTTAAACACAAGAGCATTTACTGGTTTAGCCACATTAATATTATGGTTAAGACATACTGTACTGATTACAGCTTTAATTTAATAAAAGTCAGTGGTGCAGAGCATCATATCCTTTATTTATACATGGCATCCTTCCTCTGCAGAATGAAACCAGAAAAAACAAAGGGACTTTAACTGGGTGAAATTCACCTCAGATTAAAGAAAGCTCTGCAAAGTTTAAGGTTTTAATAAACAAGATCATGTGCTGCTGAACTAATGGCGCCACTGTATTGGGGGGGTTAATATCAATAAATACCAAGGTTCTGATTTGGTGATCCTGCACTGCCCCTTCCCCATCAGAGCTGATGTTCATTTTGCCCTTTTCCTCACACAATTATTGTACAATTTAGTTTGAAAGGACTTTGGGACCTTCTGGTCTTGCCCAAAGCAATGCTGACCGCAGTGACAGCCTGAGTTTCCTGGGACAGTTCCTCTAACAGGAACAAACTCCTCAGCTCAGGGGTTTCCAGACACTGGGAGTGATTGTCAGCACCTGCATTCCCCTTCTCCATTCAGTTTTTTCCTTTCTGTTTCAGGAGGAACAAGGCCAGAATCGTGTTCAAATCAAAACCTAGTGTTTGTGGAACACAGTGCACTGCCTGCTTAGTCAAGAGGAAAAGGCAGAGGCCATAAAATTAAACAAAAAAGGCAAAAATTTTTGCAAAATTAGGGAGAAAGATGTAATGAAATCCGAATGCAGTGGATTTAAAAAAAGAAAAAAGCCTCAAGAAATCTTAGATCATCTGGCCAACCTTACAATAAAATAGAAGATGAAACTGAGAACACAAAAATAACTTTGAAAAGAAAAGCAGCCTAGCAGTGCCAAGGTGTGAATTTACTCCATAGCACCTTTCTCAGTGTGTAATGAGCCCACAAACACAGCTGCCACTTGGGAGCAGGCCCTGGATCCCCCCCAGGTCACCAGAGCCGATTCCAGAGCAGCTCCACAGGGTCAGCACTGCCAGGAAGGGAGGGAAGGTGGATGGCCATGCCTAACAGCCTCTGGAAAGCAGTGTTTGCACAGCCCCTAAGAACAATAGCAATAACATTCTATTGTCTCTAGGCTTTAGAGCCACTAAGACTAATGAGTTCATTTATAGCCCTGATGGAAGTAATTAAATCTGAAAATCAAAGCACAACATTCTTGTTTAGTGCTCTTTGAAACCAATATTCTAATGGAATGCTATCAGCAGCTAATTGAAGCACTAATCTTGCCCAGGGTTGGGCCCATTGCCCAGATGGCTCATACATCATTTTCTAGTCTGGCAAGCAACATATTGCACTGGCTGGATCAGGCTGAGATTAGATATAGCTATAGGATACATACAGTGGAAGCACAAGAATTTTCCCAATCAATATTTTGATAAAATTGACATTTAAAGTCAATCAGCCAATAAACTTCTTGCTGAAGTTTAAGGACTCATCCTTGGCTTTTAAAAAAAAAAAAAATTGCTGCCTTATGCAAATAGAAGCTCCTACCAACTGGGAAGTAATAGCAATACAGAAACATTAGCAAGATAAATGCCCAGTGAGTGCCATGAGGACAACAGGGAAGCTAAAGAGCTTAATCTTCCTCCTAGAGCTGAACCATTTAACAAATAAAAGTCACGTTTTTCTGCTGTGACACGTCCTTTCTGGAGGTTTTTGCACATTGTATGCTCTGTCAGGGAGAGGAGGGTGCAGCGGTGTGTGAGGTACAGCTGACAGGGATGTCTGAGGAGGCAGCAGGGGTCTTGTCCTGAGATTAGACTCGATGAGTTTGGGGTGCAACATTCTGCTTTTCTCAGACTGGAAGTTAGAAGTATCTGGAACAATGTCACCAAATCTTATATCCAAGCAGTAGAATTTCTAAGTTTTCCTGGCAGCTGTTAACTCCTTTGTGAAATGCAGTAATAGGACAGATGCTGAGATTTGTTTTAGTTACTCAGCAGCTTTGGCCTCTATTATCGCTTTTCCGATATTTTTCTTTTTTCAGTTGTGTGGTGTTTGCCCCGGCAGAGCCTCCCCTGGTGTCAGTGAGCAGAGCTCAGGGGGCAGAGCCAGCTGGGAACGGGCTCCTGAGCGCTGGGAGCAGGGAGGCAATGAAGCAAGGGACCTGCACATCATCCTTCAGGAGCCCAGTGATCTGTGTCTGCACTCTGAAAATGCTGGGTGAACTCCAGCCTTGAGCCATGAATTAAGGACTGTTCTCAGCACACGTTTTTCCCTGTCAAGCACTGTACAAATCCTGGAGTTTGTGGGCAGCACAAATGCTGTTCTGCTTCTGTACTTGAGCTTGCTGCTCACACAAACTTTTGAAATTGTACAGTTGTGTGTGCCAGCACCTGGTCCTCTCTCTAAAGCATAAGTTATCTCAAGAATATCCTACTATATTGATATTTTCGCTGCTGGCACTTAGATTGTTTTGAAATTTATTTATTTTTTTAATACCAGATGAGATATGGTTTAATGCCATAAATGTCCAAATGCAGCATTATCTGGAGACCTCACAGGAGGCTGCATGATACAAAACTGACTTGAGAAGACAAGAAATCTGCCTTGAGAGGCGGTAAAAGTGAGAGAACTAAACCTCCATGTTCATCTGTAACTTCTTTTTTATATGTAGATCAAGTACTTCGTATTTCTGGCCCTTTGCCCTTGATACTCATTTTTTGGTTTTACTTTGCAATTTAAGCTTTACACTTACAGTTAAGCATTAGTATTTTCCCAAGCTGTCTAAGTTAAAAGTGTAATTATTCAAAACTCCCTCAAGGACAGGGAAAGAGAGAGGCAGCTTCCAAGGACAGCTCAGCCCATCTGAGATCTGAATTGCTGCTCTCTCTGCCTCGTTTTGTCCTTCCACTGAGTCTAGGAGTAGCCCAGGACAGGAGTTTCCTGACTTACATATCACTGATTATTTGTTCAAATTCCAGGTGAACTGAAAAATAAAGGTTATAGATTATTCTTGACCCTTAAAAGCTCAACAATAAGTAGGTAAAAGAGTGAAGGCATGCTCATTTTGCCGCCTCAAGAGCCCTACTAAAAAGGAACATTTCTGGTGGAGCCAGGTTCTTGGGAAGCCCTCTTCAACAGGCATAAAAGCAACACAAAATTCAACTATCTGAAGATGTCAGAGATCCACTGGCTTTTAATGGCAAAGCATGTAATTGTCTCTCCTCTATTCCAAAATGCTGTTACCAGGACACATTTCCCATTGCTTTCTTGTTACCATCTCCATTTAAGTTCTTAATTAGGCAGAATCATTCCACCCATGCACAGAGAAGAGGAAAAAAAAAACCCACAGGCGATATTTTAACTAATAATTAAAAGGCTCAGCAAGGGATCCTTCGGCACAGCTCAATACAAAAAAAAATAATATTAAAGCATGTCTTGAAATGTGCCCAAAGGGTCGAGCTTCCACATGAGGTGTGAGAGGTCCTGTGGCAGGAGCCAGGGCAGGAGAGGCAGGGGAAGGGACGGGAATGCTGAGGTGGGATGTTAAGTGATGCTCAGCAGCTCGGTGATAGCTGCTAAGAATAATGAACCTGACCTTGTCAAAGGCCGTCATTATTGATAATAACAAAGTTCAACAGCATTATTATAGGATTTTACAACTGCTAACCTTTATTGCTGGAGGGCTAATTGTGACCTTTCTTGTGTCTCCTTCACACCTAATTAGGTTTCTGTTGTAAAGAGATAAAAGAGTGTTTGTATCAGTGGGGCATCTTTTTCTGCAGCTGAATGAATTCATGAAAGACTGAGATTGTTAAGTGAGAGAGAGAGAGAGAAGAGGAAATACAGAAAAAGGCGAGAGGCATTAATAGACTTTAGAATAAAATCCTGACAGATTCAAATTGATTCTGCTGCCTGAGAAAATTGAGTGCGGAGGGAATTAGATTTATGCACTGTTAAATGTAACTGCCTGGCAGTATCCATACAGAAAGCTGTTAAAATGGTAATCTTTAGAGATGTATGAAAATTGTGTGTGAATAGACCAATGAACCATCACTCAGAGCATGTCTCTTCTAGCCGAATAACACAAGACAGTATTATTATTATTAATAATGTATTACAAACACTATGCATTATGTATGTAATTTAATCACAGAATCTAAATGTATAAACAACAGCACAGGCACGCGGGAACTTTTTGTGCTGGTGGTTCTATTTTCCCTTTTTCTCTTTGAGGACCCCCTGAGGATGCTGTGGGTGCAGCTGAGCCAGGGGACCCTGCAGCCCTGGAGAGCCCAGCTGGGTGTCAGAGCTCTGGAAGGTGCCCAGGGGCGCCGCTCCTGCAGTCTGGACTCAGACAAGAGAGCAGCACGAGGCCTGGAAAGGGGCTCCTTTCAGACAGGCAGGGCGGGCCGCTGTGGGCAGACAGCCCAAGAATCTCTGATGCTGTTTTTTTGTTGTTGTTTTAACCTTCTCAGCTTGGCTGGTGAACCTTCTGAAGGCTCATTTCCAGCAAGGGGCACAGAGCACACCGGTGTGGCTTACTGGGAGATCTGAGTTGCCATCAAGGAGGCTAGGAACAAGTTTCTAATAAACATACCAAGGCTCAGGTTGAGGGGAAAATCAAGCTAGAAATAACTTCTTGATTCCCTTATTTGAATTCAGATCTGTGGTTCTTATGTCAAGATTATCCCTGGCATCAAAGCAACTGTGAGTGAGACAATGTTATCACTGATGGCAGGGACAATCACTGATTGATCTTTCACGATCTGATTTAGATTAGAGGCTGTCATAGGCTCTTTTTATGACTCTAATAGCTGTAAGTTTGCTCTGCCCACATCTGGAAGGGCACTTGCTGCAGTAATTGAGCTATTGCAGAACAGAGCGAGTTGCTCTTTGGTTCTTGCTTCACCCCATCAAGCAGAGAGGGCTGTGAAAAGTTGCAAATCCAGAAATACTTCCAGATGAGCCACAGAGTTACTTCCTTTGGATCTCTCTGGCTACAACTTCGAGCTTCTCATATCCTCACGCACTTTATTCTATTAAGAAAATGTTGTTTCTACACAGAACATGAACTCAGTAAAGTTTTGCGAAGCAGCATTGGCATTTCCCAGTCCAACCCAACAAACCATCAGCCAGTACCCAGTGCAAGGCCTTGCCACAGTGGGCAGTGCAGGAGGGGTCTCTGTAAATTCCCGTCTCATCTCTGAAACGCACAGGTGTAAGGAATGGAGCAGAAGTAACACAAATTAAAACACTAAACCTGCAGAGAAAAGCCGCTCCTGCCCGGCTCCCAGCCCACCCTGCAGCTGGAGCCCTGCAATCAGGCTGTTTATATCCTGCTCTGGGAGATAAGATACCTTATCTACTGCATCTACTCCGTGCCAGAAATTCCAGAGTCAACATACTCCATCAGGCTTCCTGAAACTGCTAGGACAAAACCAGGGCTAGACCATCCACCCTTTGCCAGATAAGGAAAGAGCTTAATAAGCAAATAGAGAAAGAATTTTGTTTTCAAACGTCTTGGAGGGAGCTACAAAATGTATATTATAAACACAAAAAAGTATCAAAAACTCTTAATGATTCCCTACATCAAAAGTATCCAAAAAGCTTTCCTGGTAAAAAAGCCGGATGGGCTGATAGATGTCTGTCTTATATGAGTATAGACTTGACTAAAGAGAGATTTTTGTGCATATTTGTGGAAACATTTTCAGAAGAGTACAGAAATTAGGGTTCCAAGTACTCCCAAGTACTGGGACTTTCTGCATGGGGATTTTTTCACTCTCATTATAGATAACGTAAGGTATTTCCCACAACTGTCCTGTGTACACCTTGGGGGAGCAGAGGCATCCTGAAAGAGGCACAGCAGGAGGAAAATAAGCCACAGAGGGGAGCTTTTGGGTTTAGTGTTTCATTTTTGTTGAGCAGATGCTTTCTGGGCATCACAGACCCCTGCTTCAATTTGCCTCGCTAATAATACAGAGCAGAAAAACCTGTTTAACAAAATAATTAACAAGCATTTAAAGTAATTTTTTTGGTAGCATATTTCACTCTAGTGAACACTGTAGGTTGACTCTCAGAAGCAGAGGAACAATTGGGGCACAATACCCCAAGCACACACTTGGGCTGCCTATGAATGTATGGGGAATAAACTCCCCTTGTTTCCTTGCCTGTTCCTTCTGGATTTGGGGGTCAGGAATTGTGCAGTGCTGCCTTCTCCTCAAATCATCAGGAAAAGCAAGTGCTCTGGGAATGTATTAGAACTGCTTAAATAGGCACGTGCAATAACACGTTGACAAAAACATATGAGGAAAATATTCCTGGGTATATTGCTCTGCAGAGATGAGTCTGCTGGCAAAAGCAAGTGTTTTATTTACCAGGCCAGATCATTTTCAGACTAGCTTTCTGTAACAAAAGAGTTTAATAATAATGTTGAAGGCAAGAAAGATGCCTATAAACAGGAGCAAGACCTGTCTGTGGAACTTTTTCATGAAACTCTAACGGCAAGAGAAAGAGCACTTGGAAAATTCTTTATTGCAGTCCTGCCTGCACTATAACTTAATGTGAAAGTAGCCAGCAGAATCAAGAAGAAGATTTCTGTTGTGTGTTCACAACGCCCTTTTCTTCAGGCTCATCTACCCAAAAGGCTGGTCCTGAGTTACCCTTCTTGGTCCACGCTTGGATGTGGGACAGTAACAGCCCTGCTTCCCCACACATGCTGCTCCCATCCTCATCCAAGGAGGGATCCTCTGCCTGCCCTAGATCAGGGATAACTGGACTCTCTAGCCAAGCAAAAGGCAGTATTTTCTTTAGAGACTAAAACCCCAACTCAGCTGAGAGCTTTCTCCCACCACAGAGACCCACCCTGCGAGGGTCTGGCCCTGGATGAGGTTCATGAAGCTGAGTGGGGTTCATGAAGGATGCAGCTTCCCCATGGGACAGAAGGCTCTGGCCCAAGCCATCCACTATTTCCATATTTAGAAAAACCTTGGGCACACAGCGGACCTCTCAACATGAACAATCCATTCATTTCCTTCATCCGTTCAGGTGGCCTTTGCTGTGTCTATTAACTACCAAATCTACAGCCTATCTCAAATGCAATCTATCTTCCATGACATTAAAGATTTTATCTCTGTGCCTCAGCACACTCTCCTCTGTGAAAAGGACAGGGATTTCATTCTGGGCACTTCAAATGCTACATATAGAACATTTGGCATTTCAGGCAAAAAAAAAAGTTTTTCACAAAGGAAAGGTAGTTCTGCAATTATTTTCCATTTTAATAATTTCATTGGTGTATATTATCCATTGATTATCAAACATTGCTGACAGGTATCTTCATTTTAACAACTTATGACTAACACGTATTTTAAGTGGGATATTCTCGATTGCAAAGGCCTTTGTCTCTCCTTCTTCAACCCCTCCCATTTTAAATCTTTGCAGTGCCTGTAATAAAAGCACAGCATGCCCTGCCTGAGACTCCTCAGAAACAATCCAGAACTGCATTTCTTTGCATGTTTATGTGGACATCTGAGAAACATTATAAATATCTCTACTTTTTAGTTATTTGGCTTCCTAGAACTACAGAGGAATATTTCTAGTTGGTGCCACTGCTCATCTGTCAAGCACCTCAGTGACTTTATAGCGTGTGTCTCCAGTCCCGCAACTCTTGTCCTCCCAGAGGTTTTATTTTCCTTTAGATGCACTCCTAAAGAAGGCAGCAGAAAATGTCACATAACTAAAAATGCTTCTACTACTCCACTGTCCTGTAAAAGACTGAAATTTGCAAAAGGGAGTCTAAGGGAATCCAGCACCCAAATCCTACTGACGGTTGGGAGGAGCAGTACTCTCAGCCCAAAGGAACATTGCAGAGTTGATCAATTCCCACATATTTCATAGCAGAGCCAATAGTAATATCATGTTACTTAATAACCAGCAAGGGGAAGGGCTGGGCAAAGCACGTTTGCAGCTGGAAATTGAAATGCACTGGGAAGCTCTTTGCAGAGGGGCTGGTGGCTGCTGCAGGCAGCAGGAAAGGGTGTTGATGGTGTCTGGAGTTTGCATGTGAACAGAGGAACCGGGAAAAGGCCAGGGAGAGAATTTGAATCCACCTGACTGACAGCGAAGAGATTTGCAGCAGCAAATGTAAATCCTGAGGATGACAGCTCAGACGAGAATTTCTCCTGCCTCTCCCTCATTCATGATCTTACTTCACGATCAGTATTTCAGGCTGCCACTGCACCAAAAGTGCTTAAAAACCAGCTCATGCTCCAAGGAAAATCAACTCTACAGCAGGCACACACAGAGCAGAGCCAGGCGATGGCGATGGTTTCCTTCATCCAAGAGCTGCTGGAATCTTGTGACCAGAGAAGCAAACCCCGCGGGTGCCTCTCTGGGCCATTTCCCGTAGCTTTTCCTCGCAAAGGCGATTTCATTTTACAGGTGCAAAATCGCACTCCTGGCAGTTTTGATGACCTCAGTGTCTAAGGACTAAGCCATCAGGAGCTGTTTCCTTCTGCCAGAGAAGTAAATCCACCAATGCCGCCCATTTTAGCAACACAGTTTATGTTACAACTCACCCCATTTTGTACAGCTACAGCAAAGCCTCACTCGCAGCCCGGTTACTCAAAGTCTCTGTCAAGTCCTGACCCTCCAGCTCCATCATTTCTGGCTGGCAGGGTGGGAGGGGTCTCCCAGGACAAGTCTGTGCCTGTAGGAGCCCCAGAGCCTAGCTCACTGCCCAGCCCAGCCCTCCCTTGACAGAAATGTCTGGCTGGAAATCATCAGCCGCTGCTCCACACCAGAGCCGGGCCGTGTTTACCTAATCTGCAGACCAGGCACATCCACTCAGGGAGAAAAAAAGAAAATCACAGGCAATTTGTCAGAGCATTAGCTGATAATTCAGACAGAAATGTTAGATCTCGAGGCACGGCTCGGGGCGGAGGGGGGAAATGTTATTGACTCTGACAGATCCCTGATGACAGATCCACTCCCTCTCCCAGGGGCAAGGCTACATTTAGATACACTTAAATTTTCATTGGAATGCCAGGGTAACGCGGCAAGTGGACAACAGGGAAAGAAAGAGAGAGGTTAGTGCAGGAAGAGCAGGCTCGCATGGTTTGGCTTTTCATCCCACCCCTGTAATTGTGGCCTAATTATTTCCTTTTAAACTCATTGACTTCACCATGGTAATTATTACTCAAGCTTAGAAATAAATATCCCTTCTGCTCAAAGACAGCCATTCCTGCCTACTTAACGTTATTTTACTCCATGTAATAGCTCAGAGTCCAGATTTAGACAACAGTGGATTCTTTTCAGCCTTGATGAAATGTTCCATAGCTATTTCCCACCACCTCTGGCTTCCCAGCCAGTTGCATCTATTCACTGTCTCTCAGGCAGAGATTTTAAGTGCCTTCAGGTTTTTTGGTTTTTTTCCTTCTTCTTCTATGTATTCATAGCATCCAGCACAAAGCTGTTCTGAGCCTTCAATGACAGCTGTTAAGTAGCAAACAATAGTAATAATTGGAGCATTTCTAATTGGGCTGTAGTTTTTAAATTTGAGTGCCTGAGGAGGTGCATTATCCTCGAGCATGGCTCTGCTCCTAATTCACTCAGGTTGACTTGAAAATGCCACACTCACAGTTGTATTTAGGCACCTAAGGAAATACATTCATTTTTGGAGAGGCTGAAAACAAATTTCAGTAGAGCTTAGGTCTGAGACCTCTTCACAGGAAGAAAAAAAACATATTTCATTTTATTTTTCATCTGAATTGAGCAAAATTCATAAAATCTGTTTTTCCCTATGTGGTTTGGCCTCCCGTTTGTCAAACCTGAACCTTGTTAATATTGAAACACACAAACTGGCGCAAACTTGTGCTGCCCAGTGGCTCTGCCAGCCCTGAAAGCACATCCAACATTTCATCAGCCTACGTTACCTTCCAGGCTGTATATTCCTTCCACGCCTGCCCAGGTATTTCCACTTGGGAGTGCTGTGCATGAATTCAGCTCAGAGCTGCCTGACTTTTGGCAGGTGACCAGACCCAACTGCTCTGGTGGCTCTTTGTGTGCCTGAATGGCACAAAGGCTCTGCTGAGGCAGGCACAAGTGCTCCCAGAGCATCGTGTACCCGATGAATTGGGGCCACAGCGAGCAAGAGGGAAACAGGAACCCATTTAATCCTGGACACGTGCAATAATTTAAAGAAGCCCCTCTTCCATCCCAGCCAGCGCACGGGGTGCAGCTGTTAACTTTCAGCATGCTGAGGGCTAAAGACAATGAAAAATCCAGCCCTGGCAGAGGTTAAACCAGTGCATCACTTGCCAGGGAGCTGTGAGCCATTAACCTTTCCACTGGCACTGGCAAGCAAGAGCTGGGAGATAAACACGTTGGGGAGGAAACAAATTGGTTCATTCGAACGCTATTAATGTGCCTGCCCTTGGAGGCCACATTTATGCTTTTGGAAAATTACACATTCATGCATAATGAAGTGAGATATAGCTCACCGATTGCCAACAGGGTGCAAAGCCCACAGTAAAGATTTATAGCAGGTGCCTAATTCTCTAAACATTTGCAAATTAAGTATTTACGGGTGTAATGCTGGCGATTTTATTGCCAGTTTAAGTTACCATCATTTGAGCTTTTTATTTTGCGCTTAAACTGAGCTGAGCATTTAATATCCATGATGTGTAATTTATTCAAGTATAATTTGGTGATGTTATGGCAGGAATTAAGGCAATACTCAGAGACCCTAATTATGACACAACTACACATAAACATAGGAAGAAATCCCCTGTCCTAAAGAACGTGTTCTTAGCTGACAAAAAGAGATAAAGATTGTAACAGACATTGCAGAGTGGAGGAATGTTGTAAAGGGAGATTGAATGACTTGCCCAATGACCCATGAAAAGCCTGTTATAGATGGAAAAAATCCAGACCTCCTTCCCCACACACCTGAGGCATAAAAGTAGTTTTTTCTACCTGCTCACAGAGGATGGGCAACTCTCCCAGCCTGAAGAGCCTGGCTCTCAGAGTTACTGAACACAGCCACAAAGCACACCCCAGCTACTGAAATAACTTCTTTCCCTGGGGAGCTGCCACAGCTCAAAAGTGAGCTAATATAAAGATTTCCCGTAATACCGAGTAGACAGAGCATGCACATGAGGTGAAAGTATGGCTAGAAGAGAACACACCACCTAAATATTCCTGTCGCCTCTCCTTCCCATGGAACATTCAAGGAAAGTACAGGAATTCACTCTGAGTTCATAGGAGAAATTTTAGGAAAGTACAGGAATTCACTCTGAGTTCATAGGAGAGATTTTGCAGAGCAGCCAAGGAAGCATTTCCCACATGCTGTGCCTGGGGAGCACCAGCTCTCCCCGAGAGGGGCTGGCAGTGCTCAATCAAACCCCAGCTCGCTGCTTTTAACATTCTCCCTCCTGCCACAGCTGCTGCTGGACCACGGGAATGGGTTTGTTTTGGAGGGTGTCCAGCTCCCCCACAGCTCCACCCTCAGCTGAAGGAGAGCGTGGATGGCGGGTTGAGTTTCAGCCGTGGGATGGCTTCAGAGCTCAGCATGAATGACCCTCAGCAGGAGCACGGGAGGGGGCGATTCACGGTGGTGCTCTCCTCGCAGGTGGAGGGAGCACACACCTTTTCCTCAAAGTGTGGGAGCAGGATCTCTCTCTCTGCTCAAGTGCCTGGTGACATATTCAACCTGCTCCTCTGCTCCACTGCTCAGCCCTCCAGCTGCAAGAGGAGCAACTTCCGTGCCTCTACTCATCATGTGCTGAGGAGCTAACAGTTCAGAAAGGGAGGAAGACAGAAGATTACTCATTCATTAAAAATGTGGCTTTGAACCAGGCCTAAAGTGTTATTCCAGGACTCTCATCATGAAACACAAGAGGGCCACTCGCAGCTTCCTCACTCTGCTGAGCAGACACCAGTGCAAATCCAGAGATCCCGTGTGAAGCCACTTCCTCAGGCCACATGTGCAGGACTCACCGATGTCAGCATTGTCCCACCAGCTCCCATGCCAGGACACCCTGCCAGCAGCATCCGAGCCAAATTAACTTAAGAGACACGACTTGCACAAGCAAATCATGAGAGATGAAATCTCTCTTGGCCTCATCACCTCTTAGACCAAACCAAAACAGAAACTGCCTTTTGACATTGTCCAGACATGTGTGAAAGGAGCAGAGGGATCATTGTTGCACATAAATACAGCTCCTGTGAAACAAGACAGAAAAATCTGACACTTTGCTTACCACAAGGTTTTTAAAGATGAAGATCAACTAATACAGATGAGTTCGTGCCACACCCTGGGAGCCACTAAACATATTCAGTATTTCTGGTCAGATGGAAAGTGGATAAAATTATATCATTATGGGAAAACTGTTAATGCACAGTGGTTCAAGAAAGAGGAGAGGAGGGGAAAAAAACAAATAGGACTGGAACAACTACTAAGTACTTAGGCTGTTTTCCAGCCAACATGTATTAAGAATGTGTTTTCAAGTGTAGCAAGGGATGCTGTCAATAACTGTAAGTAAGCCCTGATGCCAAGTGCTGCATATAGATTTAGAATTGACACTTGTAAAGGTTAAAATGGACATTCTTCATCCATGAGATGCTGTTTTGGTCTCTTCCTAAGATGCTGAATGAAACACAGGTAGCTACAATGACAGATTCAGAAAAGCTGTTAACACAAGGGCAGCATTTGAAAGCACCTATTTTCCTGGGAGAAGCTAAGTGGAGAAGCACACACAGGTCTGTAATTGTTTTCCTTAAACCAATAGTTCTTTCCACTCACTCTGATGAATTCCCCTCTCCAGGGAGAGCCAGAAATAGAAAGGCGGGCAGAGTTTTCAGGTTTTGAGCTGAGTTTGGTGACAAAGCAAACAGCTCAAGGCTGTGTGACTTTGAAAATCCCATCCATTATCTGGGGTTGAAGCAATGACAGGAGAACAAGAGGAGAGATGGAAGACACAAAGTGCCATTCCACTCCTCCAAGATCAAAACATATCTCCATCCACTGGCAGAAAGCTTGTGGACTATTAACAGATCTCTCGAACCCTCCCATATGATTCAATAGGCAGCATAAAATTCCCTCTCTTTAAATCATTCCTGATTTGAAACTGTTCTAATGATACTCCTTCAGAGTGTCCGCTTTCCCTTCTAGAGGCATAATTCTCATCCCCCTGTCACTTTACACACAAACTTGGGATGGTAGAGAGCTTAAGTTTTAACCACAGTGTTTTATAAAGACACAGGGTATTCTCATATCTCCTCTTTTTTTTTTTTTTCATTATTAATCCAGATTTTCATGGAGGTTCTGTAGGAATTTATGAAATCATCTCACTAAATAAAAACACATTGACCTGGGGGAAAATGAAAATTAGAAGCATTAGGTGATGCGTGAGCACCATGGGCTGTCCATCAATAGAAGGAGAGTCCTATCCAGATCAGGTCTGACAAAAATCAAGGATCTGTGTCAGATCCAGCTCACACTGGTGATGGTGCTTATCTGCGCTTTCAGGTCTCTCATTCATCTTTGTGATGTCTGAGGATTTTCACAAAGGGAGAACACAATAATCAAAGGCTTGGTTTTGTCATTATTTCAGACCACTTTCACTTGTTTTACTTTCAGTATGGATACAAGCCAAGCTATCCCCCTTTACCAAAAATTTTTGCATGTTTTCAGTTTTAGAAAGCTTCATTTGTCAGAGACAGGGCGCTTGACACTTGTAACACTTGTGCCTGGTGAGAGATCCAGTGAGGCATCCTCTGAGCTGGGGGCCCCATCACAGCCCTCTCTTCTGGGCTTGCTGCCTTGATTATCATCACAGAAAAGCATTTGCTGTCAAACTGTGAAGAAGCAAAACCAGAATTGGTTTCCCCTTGCACTTAGAATAACCTTGCACCCTGGCTGTGGCCGCTTGGTGTTTGCCTCAACCAGCGCACTTCAGCTTGGGATAAGAGTGTCATTTCTCAGTGTCACTTTTATACTCCAGTTTAACAGCAGCTGAAGGAGGAAGCAAAGTGCTGCTGTGTGCTTCCTCCCGTGGGCACAGGTCACCAGTGCCTCAGCCACCGGCTGCAGTGCCTGCAGAGCCCAGACACAGCCTGTCAGGACACAGCACAGCCCTGCAGAGCGGGGAAGGGCACGAGTGGGGCCCTCCTCCTCCTCCACTGCAAAACCGCGGGGGAAACCTGGGTGAACCTGCACCCAGAGCAGCCCCACAGCTCGGGAGCAGCCGGACGCGCTGCTGTGAAACAAACACGGCTGTCAGCCCGAGCGCAGCTCACGGCACCACAGTTACATCTCTTAATTATTACCAGCCTGGCTCCCCGGATGTGCACATTTTTTCACAGTTACTAAATAAGTTAATCACTTCATGAACAAGGAAATCTGCAGATGCCTTTGAGGCTTTGTTAACATAGTGCCTAAGCCAGCTTTACACTCTTTTCTAATCCTCTTTAAGACCGTATGAGGCAGTGAAGTAGCCTATAATCAGTTTTTAAGGTTATAGACAATATCCCCACTCAAGCTGGTTGCCTAGAGCAACAGTGCAGGAACTGAATACTAGCAATGAGATTGGATTACTTGCCTTGTTTATTCATCCATATATATTTATCCTCTGCTCTGCCTACAGCAGAAGCAGGGATTTTTGTAGCCTGTGCCTTACACGTCTGGATGCAGAGCAGAATTTATGTAAAAAAATGCAGACAGGCTTCAAGAATTAATCTCCTTCCATTTCTGATTCTCTCCCTTCCCTCTCCACCTCAATACCTGAAGGTTCAAAACACTCCCAGAGCTAAGATTGCCTGCAGTCTCTCAGCAGCATTAACAGCCTCCCGCTGCTTCTCATACACACGGAGGCAGAAAGCCCTCTTCCAAAAGTGCTGGCATCACCAGCAACGTTTCAGCAGCCTGAGCTGCCTCTGGGCTGGTACCTGCTCACCAGCAGGAGCTGCTGCTGCACTTTTACAGAGGGCCTGTACTGGTCTGACCCACAGGAAACCCCAGGTCACGTCTGCATAAAGCTCATGGCTCCGCATTTGAAATCCGCTCACAAGAAGTCAGTCTATGTTCCTGTTTCGCTCAGTTACAAGCATTCTGACTTCATCTTCTTTTCTGGAAAATTTGGATTTTTCCCTCCAACCAAAGCCATTTCCCTTTTGTACTTTAAACTTAAGCATAGCTTTAACCAGTCAGTGGGGTTTTGGTACCACTTCAGCCTCTTTGAAAATCCCAAAATGCAGAGAGTCCTAGTGCTGCCATGCTTCTGCTCATCTGAGCCTTTTTGGAGTTCACAGCTTCTGTATCAACTCTAACCAATGTGTTCTAGGCCAAAACACCTGCCTGGAGCTCTGTCTACCCACAGACTACACAGAAACCTCCAGATCAGTCATTAACCGTAAAACTGAAAGGACCTTCTTCACCTCTCACATTCCCTGGAGCTTGGCTGTGTTCTGTGGCCAGAGCTGACCTCTGCCCTGCAGCAAATATCATTTAGCAGAGTCGCCTCTCAAAGAAGAAATAATTCACCCAATTTCCTCCCACAGCCAGAGCACCAGATCCTTGTGCAGCCCTGACACATGAGAGCTGGTTTTATTGCACATCAGCTCACTGAGGAACTGGTGTGGGCAGCTCTTGGGGAAAGAGAGCCTGAGGGAAGGCACCAGGAAGGAACAAGTCTCAGGGGGATTGCCACACATCTCCTCACATTACCTGGGATATTTCACTTTGTAACTCACTGCTTTACCAGTCAAATGTTGTATTCATTCGAGCAAACAGAGGTTTGTCACAAAATTGCTGAGAAACCAATTTGTAAACAGTTGCAACTGAATGGCAGATGAATTTAGGGGATGGTTGTTGCTGTTAGCAAACAGGCTGAGGGGCTGTGAGGTTGCTCCTAGGAAGGAAATTAGAAAAAGAGTTCAAGACACTGCATTTCAGGACAAGACTTAAAATCAAAGTCCGCATTTTGGGAAGGATGAAATGTATTTCTGAAGTCAGCTCAGCTGGGGTCATGGGTTCTTTTGGACCACTCACAGAAGAGTTGGACTCAGTGATCACTGTGGATCCCTTCCCACTCAGAATATTCAGTGATTCTGTGATAATATTTTCAAAAAGAAACTTTTTGGCTTCTCAGTTTGAATGCTTTTTTTCCTCACACTAAAAGTCACCTAAATTAAGAGGAAAAGCAGGAGAGAAATAACTCCAAATAAAAATAGACTGCTTCATTTTTGACCTAATCGACATCCCAGACTGACCTGAAATGAAAGTTGTGTGGTTTAAATTTCACTGAAAAAACTGAAAACAAAATCTGTCTCAAACTGACATGAACCGTTTCCCCCCATCCATTCCACCTAGAAACTTGGTTTCTGCACTAAAACATCAGCAATTCCCACACATTATTGCTTGGTGTCTTGCATCACTCCCCCAGCTGGTGACACAGCCCAAGCTGTGTGTGACCCTCTACCAGGTGTCTGTAAAGTCTCTCCCACGGTGGGATTTGCTGCCACACGCTGTTTCTGCTTTTCCCAAATCCTCAGAAAATCAGCACGTAAATATGGGAGCCCTACTCGTGCCCCAGGCCCCTGTGCCCCCTGTCCATGGCTTCCCTGCAGATGGCACTGCGGGAGCATCTGAGACCCCCAGAGCCACAGGAGCCTCTGCGTCCTCCACTCCCTGCCTTATCCCCTGCACTCACATCATTTCCTTGGCCTACTTTCTATTTAGGTTTTTTTTTTCCTCCCAGAGAAATTATTTATCATAGGGATTGCCAGTGCCTAATAAACATCCCTCCAAGAATAAATTTGTTTATCTAAGGTATTTTATTATGCTGCCTCAGATAAAAGAGTGGGGGAAAGAATCCTCCCCAGAATATTTTGACTGTGCAAACAGTGGAAGAGCAGTGTCCTTGAGCACAATTTTCAAAGGGGAGGTTTGTCAGAAGGCATTTCAGCTGTTAAGGAATGAGTTATCTTTCAAATGAACAAAAAGAGGTGGCGGCACAGGCCCTGGCAACTGATCCAGTGTGACAGAGACAGATTTGAGAACCTCAAAGCATTTTGTTCCAGGGGCTGCACTGGCTGTCCTCCTGTCTCACCTTCTGTTTTCATCAGGCTGGGTGGCAGGGGAGGAAGATAGAAGCATTTTAAATTCAGATTGCACAGGTTGGAGTCGCAACACAAGACAGCAGGTCACGGAAAATCAGAACTCGTGTCACTCAATCCCACAGCGGCTCCTGCCTCTGCCTCACCCCCTGCCTCTGCTGGAGCAGGAGCCTGTGTCTCTCTGCTGATGAGCAGCACACGAGCCAGCAGCTCTGCTACACCAGGCAGGCTCCCCACGCCACAAAGTCATCGAGTAACACCAGCTGGGTCCCTGGCAAGAGCAGCCCTGGGCTGTGTGAGGAGATAATGCAGTGAAAGGAATGCTTATTAGAGGCAGGAAGCCTGACAGTAGGATTTCTCATCCCAAATACAAGGTTTGCAGCAGTATAAATAATGCATGTCAATTGCCAGCATCCTGAAAATTAGTTAAAGTAGGTTAGGGGAGGAAAAAAGAGAAGGAAAAAAGAATAGAACTTTTTCAATGCTTTCCATTCTAAAGGAGTTAGCTGCTTGTAAGGGGCCAGTATGGAAAGAGGGGGCAGTAATTAGAACTTTTTCTTTTTTTCTTTTTTTTTTTTGCATGAGAATCTGTTAGCAGAGATAGAATATTTTGGAAGTTGTTGGCCTCAACCCTTCAGCTTCTTGCCCTGCCTGGAATGCAAATGGCAAGTCCTGTACCTTGGGCTGGAGCAGGTCACCCAGAGCTCTGCCTGCCTCTCTCCCAATGAAGCACCTGGAAATCTGCTGCCACAGCTCCAGCACTGGCTATGGGGCAGTGTCAGCTGTTTCCCTGAGGATCCACCCTGCCCTGAGAGCTCGAACCCCTCACAAGTCACAGCCAGGGAGCAGGAGATGGTGCTCCAAAGCTCTGTGAAGTTTTCACTGAATTGGGGCTTTCAGATCTCTGAATTCTGAAGGTTTTTGCCAGACTCCTCAGCACCTGAAGAAAGGAGAGTCTTTGGCTGCTCCTCTCACCCACAGCAGCCCCGCCTGGGGATTGCCCCAGTCCAGCACTGCTCACCAAAGCCAGAGCCAGAGGAACTGCCCGTGCTGGGCTGGCCCAGGGGAAGCAGGACCTGCTGGGAGCAGAGCTGGCAGCAAGCCACCCACCATGGAAATGCAAAGGACAGGCATGAAATGCACCAAATCCTCGCTCTCTGTAGTGTTTTCAATGAATTTCATCTTCATTTTGGCTGACTGGATTTGCCAGTGAAGTGTTGAATGCCCCCAGCATTGCTGTTAGGAGCATCGTTTCTGCATGTTGCTGCTTGAGTTTAACCCACCTGCAGCTTCTGCAAAAACATTGAAGCCTTTTGGATTTTCCTCCTCTTCCTCCAAGAGCAATCTGAGCACTGCAGACACCTCAGCACACGGGAGGCCAGCAGCTCCCTCTGACTTGTCAAGAGCAATTTCATTACCAGCAGCAATTCAAGCAGCGAGTTGTCCCCTTCAGATCTATCCAAATTCCAGATCCCACCACACTCCCCCCTCCCTCAGCTGCAATCTTCTCCCTAATCTAATAATAATCCCCCCAGCAATAAAACACAGCCAGGCTGGTAGAATGCTTCCCTGCTAAATGCCTCTGTGCACATCAGGGATGACCTCTGTGGAACTGCTACGCTTAAATAAATATCCTAAAAAAATAAATCTGAAAACCCTGCATATTTTTCCATTTCATTTTGATCACCATGGCTGACTTCCAGCTCCTCTGTCTAAGCACAAAGGCTTTTGGAAAATACCAGATATCATGAAGAAATGGTCCCCAAGGAAAGCTAAGCACTAAGCCAGTGATTGCCTCAAATAATCACCATCTGCATGAAAACATACATCTTTCTGCACATGGCACCAAACCCTTCACTCCTGCTGGACCACACATTTGTCTTCACTCAAGTTTTCCAGGACTGAACTCCCGTCCAAACACACAGGACAGCACTGCCTGCTCCTCCAGGCCAGAGCATGTCTTCATCACAGTGCCTGCTAGATCTGTCAGCATCACAGGAATTAAAAGCTCCGACTCCATCACAGCTGGGCTCTCCAGAGACTCACACTCCTTACAGCATGGGAAGCAATTTGACTCAGAAAATACAGAAACGTCCCCATCTGGCTTCCCGTCTATCCTGACCCAAACTTTGGACACCATTCAAAAACACATCAGGGATCCAGAAAACTGCTGGAGTTGCCTCTTTCACATCTAAACAAAGTGTCCATTCAAAACATGGTATTTTCTGGTTTTCCATGTTACTTCTAGAGGATGAAATTGCATGAAAAACAGATGGGAATTAGGGAGACTTTTTTTTCTATTTTTTTTCTTTTTCTTTAATGAGGAACCTAATGATTCTTGTCTGCAAAAGCCAAAGCATTCAGCATAAGAAAGAATAGAAGATGTCACACATGGCAGAATATCTTTCTCCTGAGCTGAGCTGTGACCACTTGGGCTTTTTCCCTGGGAAGGGCTGTGGGTGTTCAATAGATCCCAATACTTTTTGCAGTCAAATTAAAAGCGTTTTGGTTGGGAAGCTTTTTCCAGCTGGGTCACATGCTCTTTGCAGTTTACCCATTCAAACTGTACTTTGCATAAAAACAGAGCAAAGCTCCTCCAGGTTTTGCTTCACATTCCAACCAGAAGGGTGTGAATAACTTCCAGAGCCAGGGGAGGCACTTGATTCCAGGGACAGGTGAGGATTACAAACCACCTTTTTTACTTTTTCAAAGGACAGACGGCCCCTGTTGTTAACATAAGTGAAATGTTAATGCATATGATCAACAGAAGTGCCCAACCCATCAGCCACCCCAAGCACACCAGGGTAAGGCATCACAGGTACAGACCAGCAGCAAAAATACCAACCAGAGCACCAAAAAAAAAAAAAAATGGCTGAAGAGAAGCCTATTTTAGCTTTTTTATGGGATCAAGCCCTGTAAGACAAGGCATAGGAGGCTGCATTCAGTTCCTGGTTATGTCAAGCCTCTCAAGCAACTGGAAGTAATTCCATGTCTGTGCACCCCCTCTGTAAAACAGCAATAATAATTCCTCCCACCTCCTTTGTCCATTTCTATTAAGACTGAGCTGTGCATGGCAAAGAGCATCTCTCACAATGGGTAGCAGATACAGCAGCTGGAATAATTCACCTTCCCCATTTGTCTGCTGAGATGCTTTTAAGATAAAACTGAATGACAATAGTGTAACCGAGCTCATTTTCCACTTAAAAGAGAAGTCTCTCATCACAATACTGCAAAGCTTTGTAATGAATGTGTTTCCTGCGCTATTTTATAAAAACAGCGTTCAGGGAAATGCGTATCATGATAAATACACATGTTAAAATGCCATTTATGTGTTACTTGGTGACAAGTTCAAAAGCAGAGATTCTAGCACTGGGACCAGACACATTTCATAGCACAGACTATATTTAATGGAGCTGTAATCACGAGAAAATTTTGTGGGATTTGGAACAGAATACGGAACCTTCCTCAGGTACAGAAGAACACAAACCAGCCTCGTCTGACTGTGCTCACCATTGCCAAACAGGCACTGGGGTTGAGCAGGCTCTTAAGTCTTTTCTCCTATTTGCTTAGGGAGCCTGGTTTGAATTTTTAATTTCCAGTGATCAAGTGCAGATTTTTTTTGCTTCGGCAGAACAAATAAAATCATAATATGAAAATTGCTGTGTGAGTGGAGCCTCCCAGCCAGCAGAGGTGTAGGATTGCTCCTCGCCTGCTGCAGACCAGTTGCCTTACGTGCCCCTACAGTGCTGTGTATTGAGTACAGTAATTACAGCACTTCCTTCCCATCTGGGACCCAGTCCAAAGGCATTTTACCAAGTAACAATGCTTCCTCTATTCAGCCTCTTCAGAACAGAATAGCATTGTTTAGTTTAAGTGGGCTTCCAGCCAGAAGAAGGTCAATCATAACAAAGTACTGACATTAAGATAAAGGCTAAAACTATGCTTTATGAAAAGTATCCAACCCTAGACAGTTGGCACTTGAGTGACAAGTCTGCACTGGGGGTGTTTCATGTACTTAGCTTCTTTTGTAATTCGGGTAGTGTTCGATTTCACATTTGTGTTTATTTATTGCAAACCACTGAATCACCCTCCAGGTTTTGTCAATTTTCTCATAAGGAAAATACAATGTTCTGCTGCAATTAAGTAAACAAAGTTGGTTTTAACATACACTTTAAAAAAACATTGATTTTTGAGCCTGACAGTGGCTCAGCTTGTTTACAGTTCGCAGTCTCAGGCATTTTCCCTGTGGTTCTCCGCATGGTAATTTTGCAGTAGGAAAGAGCTGACATTGTCTGGTCTCTTTTTTTTTGGTGCTGTCTGCAGGGAAAGCTATCTCTAATAAAGCTGTAAGGGTGAAAATATCATTCTAGCTATTACACCCCTGCAGATTAATGCAGCTTCTTTTATTTCTACTTTTCTTCTTTAAAGCAGCCCCACCTGACATTTGATCTGAACTACCCCTGGCGTTTCCCTTTGTGCTTTGATACACGCTGCTCTCCTATCAGTCCTCCAACAGGTCTCTGGATCTGGATAGTATCCTCCAGAGCACTTGTTTGAAGTTGTGCTGGGTCTTATCTTTCAGTCTCTCCATAACTGAGCATTTTTTGCTTCTTCAGTGTAGGATTAACCTTCTTGGCTAATTTTCTATCCACTCTAATGCAGTGGGTTTCGAATTGAGATGCAAGAGAGGACAGTAACAAATTTAAACTCCAGACCAGAGCTGGGGAGGATAATTTTCTCTACAGTTTCTTGTTTAACCTTATGTGTGTCACTTGACAGCACCACAGCTTCCATTCCCATCTATAAAAGAGGACAATCCTTTCATTTATTCTTTTTTTGAAGGTGACAGGGGTTACACACAGCCCAGCACAGTGGAGCCACAGGTGATCTGGGGTTTCCAGCTGCCAGTGGAATAAAACCAACACAGAGCACTTGCAGAGCATCCTTCAGTGATGCTGTGTAGCAGTTTTGCTGATAAACACTCCTGCAGATGCTTGGAGCCTGTGACAAGTGAGAAGGTCCACAAAGAACACCTGCTTACCACGCTGTCACCACCCTCCTGTTGTCAAAGGGGCTTCTATTAAAAATGAGAATATATTTTTGAAAGATGAGGTTTTGGGATCCACATGGATCCACATCCATAAATACTTAATACATGCCTCTGCCCAAAACTCCTCCATTGCCTCTCACATAACCCTCATTTAAGCACACTCTATTCACTGCACTGTCCTAATGTTTTTCTCTCTGCAGCCAGCAAAGGAAGAATTAACACCTCAATATTACAGACAAAGGCACATTTCAGACCCAGATTGCTAGAAAGTTTAGGGGGCAACTCCTCCTGCTCTCAGCTGCCTTGCACAGGAGCTGCAGCGAAGCAAGAAATCGGTAACAGCTCCCAGGAGTTCCTGGACTGTCACTTCATGGACATCCCTCCTGCCCCCAGGCAGTTCTCTCTTGAAATATTCCAGGGCCTAGTACTCAAGACAAAGGTGTTGAGGAGAAGGAGGTACTGCTTCTTGTTAAGACAAGACAGGAGAAAATAAACTTGCAGGCAGTGGGTCTGTTCAGAGCTGTCAGATAAAGACATTTCTGCCAGCTTATCAGAGCTGGGTAAGTGCTGTCAGCTGAGTTAATGCAGGACTGTCTGTTTCCCCACAAACCTTACAGCTCTTATATCCTTAAACCACTGTAATTCACTTTGAATAATTTATTCCTCCCCCTTCCTGGAAACCTAGAAATACATTAAAATATTAATTTAAAATATGCATGTTGAGTAGTGGGGGGGAGAGAGGAGAGGAAGGCGAGCACGTGAGCACTGGGGGCCTCAGACAGCACTGCTGGGAGGATTGCACTTCTGTGCCTTCACTGGGGTCTCATCAGGAAAACCACCACCTGCACAGCCCCTGCTCTGCAGACACAAATCCTCATCACAGAAGCCACGCTCATACCAACCCAAAGCCCTGCTGACAGCGTGTGCCAAGCACAGCCCAGAGAAATGAAAGCATCCTTCATCTGTGCACACAGATCCGTGCAGGCGCTGGCCAGGAGAGCGTTCACGAGGCTGCACGTGATGCCTGGGATAACTGCAGCTCGTGCACACCGAGTGCTGTCTGCTGGCTCCAGTCTCCGAGCCAGTTAAACTGGTTTCATTTGTCAGAACTAAAATTAAATCGCACAGATTCTCAACGTTATCTTAATTTGCTAAATTCTACAGTTCAACCTAGATTATCCAGACTTCAATTATCCAAAACTCCTTGGTATTCAAAACAGGGTCAAGTCTCTTGACATCCATTAAGTACATTGAAAATTCCCTCAGTTATCAGAGACCTCATTTATATGAACATATTCCATATCCCCAATGGTTTTTATATAATTGAGGCTGAATGTCAGTAAGGTTTTGATTTCAGGATATTTTGACTGATAATTGAAACTTCCAGAGATAGCAATTATTTCACTATACTATTTTTGGCTGCCTTTTTTTTATTTTTTTCCTGTCCTAAGAAACCTATATTATTAAATATTGAAATTCTGACTCAAAACTCCTTTTGACATCCCACTGAGCACTTTGAGACCTTCAACACCACCTGAATGCATCACACTGCTCACTGCAGGAGCTCCTGGAGGCCCTGAGTGAGCTGGGAGCAGAGCACAGGGGAAGATGGAGCCTTGAGGGGCTCCTGGAGTGCTCCTCCAGCAGGCAGGAGATGGGAGCTGGGCTCAGATCAATCACAGAACTTACAGCCACACTTGGCTTAGCCTAAGAGCTGACTGCACCTTGGAATGGAAATTTTAGCACAGCACAAGAGACACAGTTAAGGTCTGAAGTGCAAGTTTGATAATTGAACCTCAGCCCCTGCAATATCAGGCCAGTGCCCAGACAAAGATCACCCTCCTGCTTAACTGGGATGCTACCCCATGTGAGCATCGGACTCCTGCACCACATTCTCTGCAACGTGTTCCACAGGTACCAAAATAACCTTTTGTAATAGAATAATAGCTAAATTCAGACAGAGACCAGCTCTGTTTTCAACCAGTGAGACAAACTTTGTTGAGTATATAAAAATGGGTCCAAAGCAAAATTAATATGAAATTCAAATACTTACAAAATATGAGGCTTACATAAATATTGCAAATCAGCTAGCATTACAATTTGCATTCCATGCTTATTAAATTAAAATATGATACACTGCTATCAGCATAGGCAAAGCAAAGTGTACATTGTGCACAAAACTCAAATCTTTTCAGCTGTTTAAGCACTTCTGTATTGCAAACAATTTGCATAATGCATGAACTGGAGATATTGCTGTGGGGAGCACGTCCCTGGCAGGACTCACCTGTGAATGTGAATTCTGGATCCACGAGCAGAGCATGTCCCTCCCCAGACTACCCCTGCTCCTCGGGTGTGATGCCACCAGGCCTGGAACAGGGCTGCAAGCTCTGGGTGAGTGTGACAGTGCTGGGCACTGCTGGGCAGGGGTGAGGAACAGCAGCACTTCAGCACCTCCTCACCGGCACCCCGGGAAGGAATGGGTGCTGTGGAGCGCCCAGGATGAGAGTGGGTGCTCCCACTCAAACCGGCTCGTGATTATGCAGGCAGATGTCTTCAGAACTTACAAAACAGAGTTTTTAGGACCCCAAGGCTCTAAACACACCAGCTGTAAAATGTGAGTGAACAGAGAGGCAGCGTGATGTAACGCAGGATAATCCCAAGGGTCTCCCACACACGGTGCTGTCCTGTACCGCCCAAGGCACTGGGATGCAGCTCTGGCCATCACACAGAGCTTGAGCCAGCCAACCCCACAGGAGGAGAGCTGAGGAGGATCACAGCACTGCATGGGAGCTCTAATGAAACACCTGAATACACTTTATAAACTGTTTATATAAGGGAGTAATCAAAAGCACTAACAGATGATTAATGGCTGCACTAATCAAATTTAGTTGAAGCTCCCACACAGGTCACAAGGCAGAAGATTCAAGAGGTTGCTCATCAATATTCCTTTCGTCCTACCTGCAACACCTGCTCCTGATGCTTAGAGCACACACACACTGCCTTCTCTGTAAACATCAATAATATTTGTTAATTGGTTATTACTCCTTCCACAATGGAACCTTTAGGAATGAGCCTGGGCATTTGGTGAGTGAAAGATTGCCCCGACCACTGGGATGGAGCTGTGCTCTGGGACTGCTGAATTGCTTTTTTGTATTGCATGCTGTGTGCATGAAAAACATGTTCCACGGCAAACTGAACTATAGCTCCAAGTACTAATTCAAACACTTAAACATCACTTCTGTACAATATTTAACTCGCTGCTGCTGTCTGCACGAGCAACAGTGTTTGGTGCAAGAGCTGCTAAGGGAAGTGTTGGTGTATCTGCATGAAATGAGGTCACTGCACAGTGTGACACAGTTTGTCACCACCCCTCCCATCCTCACGCTCAGGATTTTTGCTTATCCTGTATCCAGGCTGAGAAGGGATGGCAAGAGCAGAGCAGCAGTGCTGTGCAGTCCATGAACAGTCTGGACTGTCTCTGAGCTCACAGAAATTCCAGTTGATATGAAGTCACTAAGCAATGACAACCACAAAAATGTCCTTGTTAGCAGTGTCCTGGAAAATGAATATTCTTTTTGCTTACAAAACATTTGGTTAAAAATGGGTCCTTGTCTAAGCAAAGAGCCTCAGCATAGTAAATTTGTTTGCACTGTGGGAGGACAGCTCATCCTTCAGCACAAAAAAAAAAAAGAGAACAAAGTGTAGGGCTGAGAAAGGAGGCAATAAAAGTGGAAAATTAACAGCAACAACAATAAAAATGCAAGGAAGGGTTGAAAAAGATCTCACGGGAGAGCCAGGTCCAGGAAGTTTTGGGAAAGAGAAGGAAGGACTGACTGTGCTCTTGTAAAAAAAAAAAATCATCCCTCCTGAACACTGAATCAAACAGCACCAGAAGAGACAAAACATAAGGTGTCCTGCTTTCTGGGTTGAAGATAGAAAGCTGACTTCAGGCATCATCTGCAGATTTGTCTAATTATTGTCTTTTTATGCTTTAAATAAAACCAAGAAACACTGAGAAATTCTGGAAGGCGCATGGAAAGGTTCTTAAAGAGTTACACTTGTAAATTTAGTTCAGAAGTATTTCAGGAGAATGTGTGTGTTTTGATATTATCCTGAGAAGTAAAACTGGATCTCTGGGAAGAGGAAATACCAGACATTAAGTACTTGTGAAGCTCTAGCAATAGGGGACCCAGACATCTCCCTTCACCTTGTACCCAAAGTCACAACTTGCCAAAAGCAAGTCATGTAGGGAAGTTTCCAAAATGTGCTCATTTCAGACAACACAAGCCAAGCACTACTCAGAGGGGAAAAAGGTCTTTTGGATTATTTTCAAGACTCGGTGTCAGGAGGGGAATCCCAGTCTGTCCCTGTGAACGGGAAAACACCCTTGCACTGGATAGCACTGACTAGAGAAAGAATTACAGAAAGATGTGGTTTGGACACAAATGACGCAGACAGCTGGCGGGGGAGGAAGGGACACTTCCCTGTCCCTTCGGTCAGCCTGATAGAGCTGAAATATCTGTCTGGAATGGCCTGTTTGACAGGCTTTATCAGGCCAGGCATTTCCCGGCGCTGTGCAGCTGCCCCAGCAGGAAGGGAGCAGCTCCCTCCCGGCCCCGGTGCATGCCTGCAGTAACCACATTAACCACAAAGCATGTTTTTATCTTGTTAAGCCGCTAAGCTCTGAAGTGTTCCGTTTAGTATGGTAATAACAAGGCTGAGTGATAAAGCTTTTAGTGGGTAGAGAAATAGCAGCCAAGATCTCCCGTGAAGGGGACGTGCAGTTTGTTTTCTTTACAGGGATTCTTCTGGACATGGCAGCACAGAAATAAATCAAATTCCATACACTAGATAACACCCTGGCTGTGAGACAGACCAACAAAAGCTGGGAACTCAGCAATAAAGAGATGCTGTTAAGTAACTTAGGCCAAGAAGCCGAGCTGTCAAACCTGATAAGGAATATCATCTAGATATGAACCAACCAATAAAATAAACCACACTATTTAGGTACTCAGCTGTTTTTCAATAAAGCCAATATAATGTCAGCATCTGCAGAAACAGGTTATTTTTTTTTCCTGTTTTGGTTCTGCATGAGTAGTTTCCTAATGAAAACAGGAGCAGTAAACACCAATGTTCCGACCCCACCCATGAAACAGTCATTCTATCCACCCAAAATGCTCTCACCCTTCAAATTAGGAGACTGGCTAAGACCCTCTCACTAGCGATTTAAACCTGGAGGGAGGGTCATTCAGAGCTTGAATAACCACAACGGTGTCTCTGCCCTAGGGCAATCCAGGTCACCCCCTGACCCTCCTGCCTCCCCAAGAGCCACCTCCACCTTTCTTTCATCTCCAGCAGTGCTGGAGCAGGTTGTTCTTCAGGGTTCAGATCTTTCCTACTGCTCTCATCAATGTAAACTGCTTTTCATGTTTTGAGCTCAGGCCTCACTGATTGGAAAGTCCCATTATAGATCAAAGGGGATGTGCATTTGCAACCCAATTTAAAGTAATGGAAAGTTATTCAAGCATCTATAGATGAAAGAGTCCAGCCTTTAATCACTTCGATTGCTATCTCACCCCTCCACTTTCAACTAGGCTGCTTTAACCCATGGCAACTACTCCCAGACAAGTGCAGATCAGTGGTTCATTTCTCACCACTGCACACTGTGCTCTGTGTCTGTTTATGACAATGTCCTGCACTCTCAGAGCAGTTTCTAACCAAGTGTAAAAAGGACAATTTTCAGTATTTTTTTTTTTTTGTTCAGACCACTTGTAACAGAAGCTAAGACGAACAAGTTAAAAAACCCTCCCAGAGAACACAGAGCTCCAAACAGAATGCTCCAATGGTGGAGCAAGACTTGGGGATGTCAGCACTGCCCCACACGCTGGACCAAGAATTTGGCAGCTTTGCAAATCAACAGGATGAAAACACTCAGAAGGGTCAAGTGCCTTCCTCTTGCTGGTCAAGTGCCACAGGATCCTTGGCTGAAAGCAAAGGATGCAAAGAACAAAAAATAGCAGGGAATAAACTAGGATTTAGTTTTTATTTTTAAGCAGAATGTGGGATCACGACTCCCAGAACCCATTCCTAGGGCCACCCCCGGAGCTGCCCGGGAGAGCGGCAGCTGTGTGGGACTCGCTCAGCTGGAATGAGCGCGGTGTGCTCGGCAGCTTAGCTGGGCTGTCCCTCTGCAAACAGCTCCGGATGGCACCGCGGGCACCCCTGCCTCCCACAGCCCGGGTTAAACCCTGCACAGCCCCCTCGGACACCGAGAGAGGCTTCAGTCTCTGAGAAATCGGAATGAGCACTCGGAGAGACCGCCCGAGGAGCCTGCGGGGCTGGGCTCAGCGAGGGGAGCTCACCCACACACAGGGACCCAGACACAGATTTTCAAACACCCAAACACAGATACCAGACCCCCAGACACGGGCACACAGACAGGGGAGGAGCAGGCAGGCTCCATGCTGCTGCACGCCAGCTGGGTGAGGAAATGAATCCTCTCCACTTTTAATAAGCACAAAGAGTCACACTGATAGCCAGCCTCCGCGCTTTGCCGTTCCCCCTGAATAACTGACACTAGGAATAGAAGGAAAACCCCTGACCAAACCACTGCTGCAATGCCCTGCTGCAGCCGCTCTAAGCCACTTGTTTCTCATGCCAGGAGTTAAGCAGGAACAGGGCAGCTCTCTGCAAAACACCACATGGAGACTTCTGCAGCTGCACCCATGAACAGATTTTCAGGTGTCTCTGCTCCTTCTTTACACTCACTACTGCTCTGTTCCAACAACACTTCACTAGCTGGACCACTTCCCTGCTCATGCGAGATTTCCCAGCACTCTGGCTCCACACTCATGGACTCTGGTGCAGAGAGAAACACCAGGTGACCAAATTGTGGAGCCTGGTCTCTTCCCTGGTTCCCTGCTCCTGACATTTCTAGTAGTTCCATCAACCAGCTTTGCCTACAAATATTTTTGTTTCTATTCCCTTCCTATTTTTCAGCATCCAGTTATCTCCACATCACATATTTATTCTTACTGACCTTTTTCCTTGCCCCCTTTCTTCTCGACGTTGTTCTGAGCATATGCTGCCGTGCCTGAGGCTGGATTTTAAAGAGCTGTGAGTTGCAGCTCACCCGTGTTACCCACTCACAGCAACCCGTGCTGAAGCTGCAGAGGAGTTTATTGGTATCACCTAGAGAGTGGCTGACAGCAGGTGACAGACTGCAGAAGACACTGGGCAGGTCTCCAGCACGGTTCCACTCCAGCCCCTGTGCACACCTGCCCCCTTAGGCTGGGAGAGCTCACAGAGCGAGGGAACGCTCATCAGCTGGCAGAAAGCAGCAGCAGGCACTCCTGCCTGCCAGTCCCTCTTCATTACCGACAGCTGGAAGCTTTCTGCAAATGGGAAAGGGGCTGAAGCAATGGCCAGTAACAACCTCTCCATTACCTGATGGGGTCTGGATAAAAACCATCCTGAAATAATAATCAGAAAGTGAATAAAACCCATAGGTATGTCACAAATTCTTGGGCGAACAGTAGCTTTGCAGAAAGATTCTACAAGAACGCTTTGGTGCCCACAATTTAGAATGCAGGTATTCATTTCCATAGTATTTTATGTTCTGTTTAAGCTCACCAGAGTGCCTCTCCACCAATATCTGCTGGGCACTGCTCTCCCAGAGGAAACCTTGCCCAAACCAAGCACACAGTTAAACCTCAGGGGGCTGCAGGGCACTGTGGAGTCCAGAATGGAGAGAGCAGGAGAGAGTGAAGGGAACAGAGGGACAGAAATTAAGATCTTGGGCTCTAAGATTTGACTAACTGAATGAGACAGATTATTTAAGAAGTGGCAATGGTAAGCAGGGGAGGCAGGCAATTTTCCCTAACCTGCCCCATCCTGCCATTAACATTTAAATTAAAATGATGAATTACTGAAGTAGCCATGGTCAAGGCCTCTGTATCCTCCCCCGTAGTAAGCACCGTGATGCACTGTCATGTGCAAACAGCTCCTTCATGAGACACCAAAAGACTCTTAATAATGGATATTATACTTCTGCAATGATCACAGTGGAAAGCACCCAAAATTACCAGCTTTCCTTGCAGAATAATTTGTTATTTTAATGCTGTCAACCTGCAGAAATAGATTTATTGTTATTAATAATAGTGATTTGCCACATTTTGCTAGTTAAATTACAGTGCTGTATAGTTAGTTCCACAATAAAGGACTGGAAGTGTGCCAGGAGATTGCTCATAGCTCAGAGTAACAGCAGTTGGCACTGTTCCCATTAAGGCATTAAAATTTGAGTCAGAAACATAACAGATGCAAAACAAAACATGAGGTCGCTCGCGGGGATTATATAAAAACAATTAAAACAAATTAATTACCAGTTATGTTAGTGTTTCTCGGCATACACGTAGAATGATTACAAATCCATGCAGAGGTCTTTTAAAGACCATAAAAGTCAATAAGGATCCCTGAGGGACTATGAGGGAACTTTTGGTTTCCAGCATCGCAGTGGGTTTACAGAGATGAAATACGGGGAGGCACAGGCTGTGGGACAGGCCCAGGAGAAGCAGCAGCTCCTGCAGGCTCCCGAGGAAATCCAGGTACAAGCGTTCCTCGAACAAAAATTGCTGTCCCTGGGTGCTGCAGATGGCCCAGGGGGTGGGAGCTCTTCAGAGCAGCCCTGCCAAAGCACCTCCACCCCAGCTCAGGAAAGCTGAACTGGGGCCACTGAGATAAACTGGTGCTCTCCGGATGCTCAAGAGCTCGCAGCAGGACAGGCTTCTCATAAATGAGGAGTTTCTTGGAAGAGACTGCATCAGTTTTCTCCCCATCTTCCCCCAAGCAAGCCTGAAGGTTTCTGGTCCTTGCTGAAAATTCACTGAAAAGCCTCTACAGGGAATGCCTGTGAGGAGTCCAGCCATAACGAGATTCCTTTGAAGAATCACGACTTTCTGGGAACAAACACGCAATTGCTGCAGCTTTCAGCTACAGCAAAGTTTCCAGAATTAAAAAAAAAAATCTCAGTGGGCAGCATACGAGGTGTTACCTTTCCGTCTAATTGTTGTTTCTAGTTTTATGTTACCAGGGAAAAGAAAAACTGTGTAGGTATTTTAGCATCTGACTAATGGTGTGAAAACATTATTGCTCTCCAAGGGGTGATTTAGTTCTTTGGAAAGAAATAGGTATGGAATAATCACACCAAGGCTGCTTATTGTGCATGTATAATATCTAATAATAAAGAAATTGAGTTCAGCCTCGCCACAGACCTCTCCTGCTGTCCCCCATGTGTGCACATCCAAACCATCGTTTTTCTTATTAGTTCTTGTTAAGCATCATTTAAGTGCTTGATGCAGCACAGGAGAGTACCCGGTCCCTGCCCTGAGGAGCACAGCTCTCCTTTTTCAAGAGATGTAACAGCAGGCATCAAGTGTTCAGGTGAGGACTGATCCTGGGAGGTGGTCCAGACACCACTTAGAATCTCTTGAAGGGGAAAATAACCTGATTTCTTTCCTGCAATTCATATATTTGAATCAACCCGTAGAAAGCTGTTTCTAAACTGTTTTAATTTGCACAAATACTGGCAAGGAAGAAGGAAAAGAGGAAATATACACCTCTGTGGCACACAGACCTCCAGCAGTGGACAGACAGGTCAGCAAACATTTTGTTTGGTGGAAATACATGCAGGTCACAGCCCCAGTGCAAACCAAGCAGCAAGGCAAGGCCATATTGAGGTAGGAAAGAGGAAAGATATGCGATCACCTCCTATGGCCCGTGCCCAAAAAGCACCCACATTCCCCAAGCCAAAACCAGGGCCAGCTGGCTGCCAGGAGCAGCCCAGCCAAGGGCTTTGCTCTAACTTCCTTCTCAAGCAATAAGGATTTTGCAGACTTTACCTCCACCCTCTTGAAAAGCAGAGTGAAACAGTAAATATTGATGGGAATCACCAGATGTCACTGTTGTACAAAGTCATCCAAGATGCACGTGGTAGGCTGGGAACAAACACCTCAGACTTTGCAGTTGCCACCCTCTGGCCTCTCCTCGCCCCCAGCAGCCCAAGGAAAGGCTCCACAATGGGAGCAGCAGCAGTTTGCTCCCTGGGTGCGTTTAAAGGCACTGTAAAACAGAGACACAGCAGGCTGTGGTTTGGGGAAGGAACCACAGAGCACCACGACAGCTTTTGTTTCAGGTCTGGTATGTTTATACTGAGCTGTATTTTTTTGGTTTTGTTCCAATACAATTCTTTCTGATGGAAAGCTAAATTGCAAGGCTGCAGCCACTGCTATCAACTAGCAAAGAGATAACAGTAATTAATGCTTGGTAACATTGAGCCTGCAATGTCTTTTTCATGATGCTGCCTTATTAGTTTCAGCAGGGATTCTCTGAGATCATCAGACCCAGGATTTTAAAGTTCATTTGCTTCAAGCCTCATTCATACAGATTTTGATGTACTTCTAAGATGGCTTGGAAATGAGCATTTGCCTTCCAATAGTATTGTTCCCTAACTGCAAGATATCTACCAGAAGAGAACAGTAGCTAGATGAGCTTAGGTTTAAACAAGATCCGCACAGAGCAGTGTCCTTTCAAAAGCAAATCTGCTGAGGAAATCATTTCAGCTAAAAAAATAAACACTACTGGCACTGCATCAGAAGAGCAGCAAAGTAACGTTGATCTGCTAAAGGAACACAATGTTTTAAACCAAAACAGATCTGTGCAAGGAAGTGCTTGCTTAAAATCTGTGTGTTTTTATTCTTCAAGTCACATTTAGAAACAAAAAGAAGACAAAACATACAAGCACGAGGCCCTTCAGCCTGAGCACGCTGCTGCTGGTTCCTTGTGTGTCATCTGTTATTCCCAAGGTGACAAGTGGGATCTGGATGCTGTTTGTGTAGTAATCCACAACAAATTAGGTGTAATGGTTTTCCGTGAAGTACATTGTAAAAATAAAGAAAACACGCTGATAGGAAAATACACTTCTCCACACTCAGGACTGATGGTGGCACAGGCTCAGTGGTTCCCTGCCCTCCTGTGTGGCCACGTGGACATGGAGCCAGCAAAAAAGGGACAGAACTGTGCTGGATTGATACCTTCAGTGCTCAGTGGCTGCAGCATGAGCCATTCCCCCTCCTTGTGGCTGTTTTCACCTTAGGCTATTTTGCTTTACTCCTCACTTCAAAAATGCAGAGCAATTTTTTATTACTCATCAGCTTCCAGTTTGGCTCAGCTACACAAACCTCCATCCCTGAATAAAGCTGCCTTAAGCGCAAGGAACAAAGGAAAAATAAGGACCAGAAATGCATCAGCTTGAAGGGAGATACTCAGGGGATACCACAGGGATTTGTCTGGAGCCTAATACAATTTAAATTATTTTTATTAATGTGCTGAAAGTAGAGCACAGAGCAAATGGCACATGAATTAAGTTCAGATCATTCCAGAATGGAAAGTGTTGCAAAGAGAAATCGAAGAAAAATAGCAGGCCTGGTGAAGTTCACAAAATATTAGCTTGAAGTAGCAAAATGATATTCCAGCCAAAAAAATGCAGAGCTAATGCATACCGTGGAGGCTGGAGGAATAAATCTCACGTGTAGCAGTCTGGGGAAAAGGAAGATGCTGGTGAGGCACAGTAAGGGGAGCGCTCTGAGCTGCCACAAGCCCGTGCTCTCCAAGGGCAGCACAGCACCACTGCTCAGCTCCCTCCTCCTCCCCAGCTTCTCCACAGGTCACACTGAGGGACACGAAGGCAGTGAGACAGCACGAGGCAAAGAGCTCTGGGAAAAAGACTCCTTGTTTCAAGACAGAAACCAAGCACAGGCTACCCGAGGTCAGGCAGCAGCAGCCCACATCGGGCTGTAATTGCCTGCTGCAGGATTTCTGACATTTTCGTCTAGTACAGCTGGTAGCACAGTGGGAGACAAAATATCATACTCTGATCCAGTCCATGAGTAGACTTAATCCCTCCTGCTCTCTCCCCCTGCCATCCTTCAGCAGAATTTCCTAACAGAATGGAAGCACTTGTGCTTCCATTAATAAGAGTTCCAAATTAAAGAAAAAAGCCTCATCTTAGTAATGCCAGAGCAGGGCCAGTTACAGCAGTTATCCCAAGGTCAACCAGGCAAGCCAGGGCCAACTCAGCAAACCAACCCAGATCTAAACCTCAGCCCCAGCTGCCTGAGCTCCACCTGCAACTGCCAGATTTTCTTTTGCTCTCTAAAGAGGCCCCTCAGTGCCAGTACAGGTGAGCAGCACGAGTTGGAACAATTGTGAGCCACGAGGCACATCAGCAGTGCTGCAGACCCAGCTGCACGGGATGGATTCTGCTGATAAAGGGGTGTCCCAGAGCTGGAGCTGCCCTTGTCCTGCCCTGTGGCCTTACCCCTCACAGAAGGTCTGGGAGCACAGTCACAGCCTGTCAGAGCTGGAGGCCGGAGCTGCTCCAGGCTCCTCAGCCGCTGTTTCCCAGCTGACACTGCACCCAAACAGCCCCTAGGAAGGAAATCCCAGCCTCGTTGTTCCTGCAAGGCGCTGGGGACAGCTTGGCTCTGGGAGAGTGCAGCCAAGTGCTGGAGCACCAGCACTGGATAAACGCTGTCACGGAGCCAGCAGCAGTCATCGGGGGCCAAAGAAAAGAGCAAATATTTGTAATCAGAGCTGCTGCAAACTCACTGGTTCCTTGCTAAGCCATAAGAAAAACAAGGAGATGAAAAGTTGGCTTCTGCTCTTTTAAGTGGGCACTGGAAATGCCTTGGCTAAGGCAGAGCGATGGTGTTTACACAGCTTCCCCATCGCCTCCCGCCTCACTCACCCCTAAGCTGCTTCTGCTGACAAGCAGCAGGGAATGGGATCTCTGTCCATGAAAATGGATGATGTCAGGGTTAATTAATCCGACCTGAGGTGACACAGCCAGGAGCAGCCACTCCATTGGCCAGTAGGGAGAAGCTATACATAGTTCTGTTACACGATGAGACAGATCAATCACGGGGCAAAGGAAATATAAAGACACTATGATTTAACAGCAAATTCTGCTCGCTGATCCCAGGAGGGCTGGCCAGCTGAAACAGGGCACAAAACACAACATAACCACAGTGCAATATGCATTTTCAGGATGTGGCATTTACTGGTGGCAGTTTGCACCTAGAATGAAGGGACTGTTAGAGGATTTGTGCATCTTCAACTGGGAAATTTCCTTCCAAGTCTGGAGGTCACAGCTCCCAAAACACCCAGAACCTTTGCATCCCCAGGGCATGTGAACATTGTGCTCAGTTCAGGATGCAGACTTTGTCTCCCACTGATTTCTCTTGCAAATCTTTCTGAACCCAGAATGCACAGCAGAATTCAGTCAAATATCCAAGGAAAGCCACACACGGCCATGAATCTCACGTGGCTCTTGACGGGAGGCTGTAAATCCATCCAGGGCTGCCCTCAAAGGTTTCCCAATTCTAGGTGACTTTCAGCTATTAATTTATGGGATTCCAAACACAGGACACAGCTGAGCTAAGGTGACTCTTCCAGAGTGCTTGGCTTGTTCCTGAGCCATTTTCCAGAGCTGATGGGGAAAAGCAAAAACCCTCCTCACTCTCTTCCTTTTCACCAACTACCTGAACATGAATCCAGCTCACTGACCAGTGCCTTCAGGAGGCAATTTCAGAAACCCTTGGATGCTGTTGGACAGAAGCCTTGTTTTGGTTTGCAGGTCGTTGCTGCTCCCTGGGAAAGAAGTTGGCAGCTCTGAGCAGCGTTTGAGGGGTGATTGTGGTGCTGGCGTGGGCAGCTCCTGGAGGGAGGCAGCTTGCCTTCATCACAACAAGGGCCAACAGCCTTAAATTCAGGCAAACCTCACCAAGGAAACACTTGTCCTTGTTGCTGGTTCCTGCTCCAATCAAGGAATTGATCCCAATACCCCAAACTGCAGTTGAGATCGACAGCAAGTGACGTTTTGTTTGCGCTGCCTACAGGCACTGGTGGAGAGGCCAGGCTGCCGGTGGGCTGCTGCTGTTCCACAGCCTACCTGAGCAGAGTGGATAAACGCTCCCTCTCGGCTTTCAAACACGTTAATCCATAAATATTGATAGCCCTGAAGTGCTCTGTTTATCCAAAAAACAGGTGAAATCTTGGCAGGAGCCAAGTGCCTTGCTGGAAATGACTCAGGTTTATGTGCCTGCCCAGCCTGGGAGAAGAGACGTGTGGTGCAGCGCAGCGCTGGGTACCCAGAGATTGCCACCTGCTCCAGCACAGCCAAAGGCAGCAGCCAGTTTGTGTTACAACAGAAGCAGAGCCGTGGGATGAGGGATTTTCTTGCCTTAGATGAGGGAAAAGAAGGAAAATTATATAAGGAAAAAAATTAAATTCAACAACGCGCTGCCTCTGAAGACTCAAGTGACTGAACGCGGCAGGTGCAGCAGGGATTTCTCAATGACAAACATGTGCAGGCAGAGTGTGTGTTTATCCTGTACGTACACTGAGAAAAATATAGCCCCCCATCAGCACCACGCCTGAGCACACAGCCTGCAGATCAGGACAGCCTGACAGCTGGGTATTATTTATGGCAGCTTTTCCAACTAGGTAGACATTTACAAATCAAAATAACTGTCATCTATGTTGTCTGAATGCAATTTTTGGTGTGTTCTATCCTCTGCTTTCCCCTACCTACTGTATTATTAACAGCCCTTGGCCTCTCCCTGCCAATCTCCGTTCCCCCGTGGATGTTTTCTCTGCAGCCACAGCCCTCAGACCAAAGCCCCTCGCCCAGCAGATGGCACTCAGAGGCTCCGGGAAACCCACACGCTCCCGAAATCCCTGCCCTCCGAGAAAATGGGGGAAAAACTGAGATTTTGTTTCTGGCCGACACCATGTCGGGGATGCTAAGCCTGAGAGCCCCCGAGGGCAATCCAGGGAAAACTGAGGTTGCAGATCCCCCTTGTCAGGAGAGCTGCTTGGGCGGGTGAGGTGCAGCCACCCCGACCCCTCCATGGAGCCCAGCCCGAGCTGTGGGATGGTGTCTGACTGCAGGGAAAGGTGAATTTTGTACTTGCCTTCAAAAGCTCCAAGGCAACCAAGAGGGGAGGTGTTAGAACCACTGCATTTAGAGGAGGAATGCAGGAACAGTCCGGCTTGTGGCCACCTATGACCACCCCTTCCCTCTACGATGCTTTCCCTACAAAACCAGGCGTGGGGCAGATTGTGCCACAGACTGAGAAATGCCTGCAGGCAGTGTGGCAGGATTTGGCCAGCAGCTGCTCCTCGAGAGGACAAACAACTTCCACCAGCACATGGCATCCAATGCCAAATTCACCTGTGCTTTCCCCTTGGTTTTCTGGGCAGCCACACAGCAGCAAGACCCAGTGATAAGGAAGAAAACTCCACTTAGAGTTCTGCTTTTCCCCATGGTAATTTCATTATGAGAATAAAAATAAACAAATAAACCCTCCTCGCCTCTACTCTCCAAAATAATAACCCCTAAAAAGGGTGCATGGAAAATTTAATTTTACCCCTTCACTGCCACGGGAACACGCATTTTGTTTCCTAAAATTGCAGCTCTCACCTCCCGCCCCATGACGTGCCCATCAGGGCTGCTGCAGGGTGTGGAGAGCTGGGAAGCTGGCAGGGGGCTGGATTAATGAGGGCACGGGGAGGCTGCAGCCCTCCCCATTAGCTCTCTATCATGTGCAATAAGAGCAGCAGTCCTACTGTGCCGCCCTTCCCATTCCCATGGAAACCACTGGTGCATCCCGCCAGGAGTATAAATAAACCTCGCGCATGAACTTCATCCTGTGTGCTGCTCCACAGCTGTGGTGTCTGACACCCACGTTGGGGACACAGGTGCCTCTCTCTTTGTGGTGCTGCTCCCCCTCGCACCTAAAAGGGGCCAAGGTTGGGCACACAGGAAACCAAGGAAGTGAGGGACCGTATCAGGCAACGTAACACGTGGTCAAACGCCACGTCTCACAACCACAGTGAACGAAAATAGCCCTGCCACCAATTCTGATTGTTATTTAAGTGTCTGAGAACAGCACTAAAGAGACACTCAGAATGCACATAATCTAATTATAATGAGCCTTGCAAAAACTAGCCCTGCATCTTCCATTCCTGCAGTGAGTGCTCCCCACGCTCTGGAAGGGAAGCACAGTCCCACCTCCAGGGTTATGACTCCTGTTAGATGTTTGTGACTGGGAATATCTGTTCCAAACCCACCCACAACACGAGCCAGGGGGCGGGAAGGCCAGCGCTCAGCCAACAAGTTCTGTTTCATTTTAATTGGGATAACTTGCAGATGATTTTTTAAAAATCAGGTCCTGTGGGGGACACACAATACCCTTAATTCCAGCTGGAGTGTTCCATGTTGTATCTACACACGTTATACCTTTCCCACTCCTCTCACCCTTTCCTGCCTTTCCACAACCATTTTGTCAGGGAAGGGGGTCTGTCCCAACAAATTCCATGTTTGCTTTACACAAAGGATTAGACACTGCACAATATAAGATCACCTACTGCTGCACCTCGGGATAAAGTCTGTGAGTGTTATCAGCTGCTACTCAGGACTCCACATGCCAGGGTCTAGCCCTTACACACAGGTAGAATTAAATATCAGAAGCAATGACAGAGCAAAGGAAATGTCAAACCTTTCCAGGCTTTAGGTGTTTTTAGCTAGGTCCCTCAAGCCTGCTGCCACCTGCACTTTACCAATTATTATCTTTAATAATTATCAGATTAAACTCCATGAAGAGAAACTTCTCCAATTAATTACAGCCAGAAATAGTAACGATAAGATCCTTGCCATACCTAGAGCAGGCTCCTTAATGATTCTGTGAACCTGTGAACCTGAGGCTCTGACAGCACGGGAAAAAACCCTGCCTGACTTTGTTGGAGTAATTTTATTAACTCTGGCTGGTTCTGTTAGTTGACAAAGTGACAGGATCCTGGGGAAAATTTCTCTGTGTGTTTAGTACATCTTTGGCAGGTGTCAAGGTATATTCTCTGGCTTGTCACTCACTGTGCTGCCCTTTAGATAGTTATTATTTCATGTAATTATGATTATTACATGTGGAGATGCCACCCTTATGAATAGCCTCTGGTTGCTGTCACTCACTGCAATGTGATGCAGGAGGATGAGCTGTCAGGAAGGAACTGCAGGGTATGAAATTGCCACATTTCTCTATTTTAAAACAAATAATCCATGTTTCTGCTGGTCATCTCTTTTCACATAGCAAGTGGCATTCTCAGGACTGGGCAGCACAACAGAAAATCCCCTGCTGTAAAGCACCAGACTATATAGACTGGCTTTAAAGCCAATCACAGAATAATTGTGAACCAAAGCTTCCAGGAGGAGGAAGGGTAACAACCCTCGAGCTGCACACCCATGCTGTACTGTGAATCCTCTGGGCATTTCTGCTTTCTCCTGCACTGCTCAGTTCAAAATAACTCCTGCAGGTGCCCATGCCTACCCTCTGGGTGAGATGCATCCATCCCACCTTCCCACACTTCCCTGGCACCTGAGCTGCCTGTTGGGGGTGACCCACACTCCCTTCCTGCAGAGCAAGGGAATTACACAGGATTTCACACCACCTCCTCCAAACTCAAGCATTCCAATACAGATCCTCAGTTTTGCAAAGCTGGGTTTCTGCAGCAGACATGCCAGTGATTCCTGCTCTGGGACTATTTCCCACAAACCAAAGCAAACTAAAATAAACGATGAGTCTTTCCCAAAGTCTGCCACAGACTTTAATTGACCTTGGGCAAGTCATTTTGTATTCCAGGGGCCCTGATGGAAAATGGAAGTCAGGGTATTTTCTGAAAACTCTTTGGCCAAGCATTCATTCCTACAGTAACCTCTACAAATAACAGCACAAGGAGGCTGCAATCTTGACTAAAGCCTTTTGGAGTAACTGCAATGGTAAAAAAAGGCACTTTCTCAGTCGATTTCAGATACCCAACACTTCTACAGCACACAGCTTCCACAGGGAGTTATTCACAATTACAAATAGATCAATATTCATAAATCGTCTCCCTACAACAGCTGAACAAATCATTTGTAACGATTCATTTCCTTGATGAATTTCACCTCTTTTCCAGTTTGCAAATTATGTGTGAACAGAGCTGGATTTTGCAAATTGATTTTCTTTTTTTTCTTCCCCCAAGCCTTTTTCCATCCCATGTAATTTCTGAGAACTTTAAGTCTTTAAAAGAACTCCAGGCCCTGCATCCTTGCCTGGCCAGAGCTGAGCCATGGTTAGCAGCAGCCCCCTCACTACAAAACCAATTCTCCTGTTTAAGTTTCAGTTTAATGGTGCTCACGAGCTGATTGTGTTCCTTGCCAGGACGAGTGCAGCAGTCACCATCAAGCTTCTACTGCAAATACTTCAAATAGCTCAGTTTGCAGTCCTCTTGGAGATTAATTGAACAAATATTTCCCTTCCACATGAACACACTCCTGCCAGTAAACATGCTCACTAAAATATTCACAGCAAGCTAACATGAAAAGGACAAAGGAAAGGTAATATTGAAGCCAGGCTTGCTGAAGCATTTGCTCAGCTTATTACCTGCTCCCTGCTCAGCTCGTTTCAGATGTGTGGAGTCATGGGCAATACCCCAAAGCAGCCCAGCTCCCAATGCTCCCCCTGATCCGTGCCTGTGCCTCAGTGCCTCCTCCTCAGCGTGCAGAGCCATCGCCAGCCATGGCACACGTGGAAAGGACATCTCTGAACACTGCAGTCAAACACCTGCACCCCAGCCAGGCTGGTCTAAGCCCTGGCCACCCCAGCCATGCTGCAGGGCTTCCCCAGCTCCCTCCAGCTCAGGGCCTGCTCTTCAGCCAGCTCTTCACTCCCCTGGTTGTGCTGCGCCGGCACCGAGACCTCCTCTGCTCCATGGGGGAAAGGCAGATTGATAATTAAATCCACCGTTGAGATATTCACATTCTGTTCCCTTGCCATTTAAGCAGACATAAAACATTTTATTATTCTGCTGATTTAGGAACCTGAATTTAAATATTAGAGTATTAAAGCGATTCTTAATTAGTTGACTGAATGTTCTCCCTTTTATCAGTGTTGACAGATCTTAATTATAGCATGGGCTGTGAAAGCTGATAGAACAGCTGATGGCAGCAGCACCACCAGGAATACTAAAGTGTGTCAGAATTACTTGTCTGTTTTCCCTCTTCCCCCTTGCTCTGTTCTTCAGGCATGCTCTGAAGTCCTTGGCAAATAAAGCCAACGCTGCAGCCAAGCCTGAGCAGTTTGGCATTTACTCTCAAGGACGTGAGAAACTGCTTGCCCTTGAGAGAGCCAGGATAATCTACAGGCCCAGACTTTTGGAACAAAAAAAAAAAAAAAAAAAAAAAAAAAAAAAAAACCTCAAAAAAAACACCAAAAAACCAAAACACCCATATGATGGGAAATTATCTCCTGGTTAATTGTTTTCCTATCCACTAACCAAGCAGACACAGAGATTATCGTGGAGCAAGAGTGCTGACACTAGTTATTCACTTAAGCCACGTTTTAAAATGCAATTCAGACACACAGGAACAGTCACCCCAATGAAACCCACCCCTGAGGTTTTCAGTTGCCATCATCCTGAAAAGTCCCTGCTCCAGTGACAGCAGGGGTGGCTCTGAGAACCAGCCATGCCAGGCAGATTGAGGCACACCTCTGGTTCCTGTCACCTCAGCCAGTGCCAGCACAAAGCGGGCACTGCTCTGGTTGATGCCACCCAGAAGGGGCTGAGGGTTCAGCCTCTTCATTCTCAGCAAGGACTGTGCTTGTTCCTCTGCCACAGCCCGGGGAGGAGGGCTCTGGCAGGAGGCTTCTGCTGGGGTGAATTACATCCCACAGCAGCACATCCTTCACCTGCCGGTGATAATGACAAATGTCCACCTTCAGGGAAGGTGGCTGGCAGCAAGAATCTCTTGAAGAACATATATTTTACCTGCCCCCTGCAGAGGCCAAGCCGTTCACTCTGAAGCAGCAGCATTTAACACAGCTCAGCAGTGGAGGCAGTGACAAAACACAACACATGCAAGAGGAACGAGGAAATGACAGCTGGGGACCCGGCTGGGAGCCCATGAGGTTGGGCTGATCACCTGTCTTGGATTCCTGACTTGCTTGCCCTCTTGCCCAAAATCTGCCATCCAGCTCAGCCTAAGGCAACACCAATCTCTGAATTTATTTCTAATATTTCTTTTAACGCAAATTAGGAGATCTGAAGCTTTAGTTAGATCCTGCCATCCCTCAAGGCTCTTGCAGAGGAAATCTACTTTGCCAGGAAAGATGTTCGGCCCCAATCTGTCCCCAAATGCTCTAAGGACAGCAAATGCTGTCCCCCTTGACTGCTCAGGTGGGGATGGGGAAAGATCACTGTGCTCCAGTCTCATTTTGGCAAGTTCACTTCATAGAAACCAGCAGAATACAACCTGCTTACATTACAATGCTGGCAAAAAAAACATTGCTATGAAAAACGTGAAGAAAATGAGGTAGGAGCAATGTGTCGGAGCCAGTTGTCTAATCAGCTAAAGTTACAATCCTAAACCTAGTCCCTAGACACCAGAAATACAGCTCTGCTCTCTAAAGTGCTGAGTGCTGACTGCATTTCAGCTCTGCATCCCTGCCCAGAATACTTCAAGATTATTAAATCACCCAGATACAATTTTATTCTGGGAAAAAAAGTGTGGTAAAAATAGTGAATAAAATCAGTAATTTTCATCAGTTTGTGTATCCTGCCTTTAGCTCCTTCCTTTTAAGGCTGCAGAGAAAGAGAAGTTTAAATCCCAGTGGTACGCTGATGCTTTCTAAGTTATTCCAGCATGAATGATCTCAACCTCAGGAACGATGTGTGCAAGCACTGCCAGAGCAGAGCAGACAGGCATGCAAGAACAGCCCCTTTGTTGTCACGACTCAGGCATGTGATGGGTTGTGACACCTTTTCTGCGAGTGCCATCCATCACTCCCAGATGTTAGCACAGAGCCACGCTACCTCCTCACCAAGGAGCTTTTGATTTCCACTGCCAGTCTCAGAGGGAAACAAATGCTTTTCTCTGCCTTTTTGCAAAGAGATAAGGAATAACTTCACACCTTGTGCATCGCAGCGGGCAGGCAGAGGATCTCTGCACTGACTAAAGGCACCTCTCTGCTGCCCTGTGCCATGGCACTGATGCTGTGAGTGCAGCCTTGTCCCCTCTGAGCACACCGGGACCTTGTCCCCGCTCTGGTGATGGCCAGCGCTCTCCGGGAGCTCAGTGAGGAGTGCTGCCAGCAGAGCCAGGGCTCAGACCTGACTCACATCAGGCTTTTTTAGTTTATAAATTGATCTAGCTGGGGTAAGAGGTACCCAGGCTGCATGCCCTGCCACTGGCTCTGCTGCAGCAGCAGGGCTGGATCGGTAGGGCCCGCCTGGCTCCTGGCCTTGCCTTTATAAACACACTTAATGATCAGCAATGATGTCTTGGCAGCCTCAGCCTCTCTCACTAGCGCCCATGTGCTAGGAGGGCATTTTGCCTGCTCTCAGACAAGCCATTCCTGTTTAACAGGGCAGAGATTTAAGAGCAGCAGCCTGCACAGCGCAGCCGAGTGCCAGGCAATCCTCTGGCTGCAGCAGCCAGGCTCCCTGCTGCCACAGAGCTCCTCCACCTAATGAACCTGCCTCCCAGGGAGGGAGAGGCGTCGAGGGGACAGCAGCTTTCTGGAGTCCTGCTGGTGCTGGCTCACAGC
>VXBU01008275.1:0-22386 GCA_013400315.1 Bombycilla garrulus
ATTGTAACCTAGGACACATGGTGTCCTTCATTTTGATTTTATATGTAATAGCAGAGAGAGATTGACTAAGGTTCACCTTAGTTCTCTTGGTCTAAACCCAGATTCATAAATATCTTCATGAATCCAGGTCAGAACTGATATAATAGAGCACATAAACTTCTGAATTCAAGACTGTTATCTTTTGTTCACACCATGTTCTTAATACCGGATCCACAGAAGTAATGCTTTTTCATCTTCATCCTAGGGTTAATGGGTGATGAAGCAAGTATAAAACATCTTTTCAGCTTTAAAAGGTTGCAGGAAATAACACATCAAGGATGCAGACTTAGACCTGTAAAGTGCAACAGCTCATACAGCCTAGGCAAGGCAGCTTTTTGATTCTGTAGTCATAAAAAAGAGACAGTAGCTTTTTTCAAACTCCTGGAGGTGACAAGGCACGGTCTTGCATGCATATGTGCCTCCTGGTTGTAAGCAACAAAAATAATTGTGCTCTTTTGCTGACAAGACTAATTTAAGGAAAATCTGTGGACAGAGAGGTAAGAGAGAGAGAGAGCACTGTATTTTCCAGCACTGATAATCCAAGGGTTTTAGTGGACTGCAAAATCACTTGAGGTGGGAGTCTACACCAGGGTCATAGGTCATCAAAAAGAGAATTACTAAATGTGTAAATCTTAAATATTTTGTGATTCTGACTTCGTGTCTGTTTCCATGTAATGTTCTTCCTTAAAGAGAGGTTGGCCAGCTTGGCAAGACCAGAAAGCTGCATCACCTCTTAAAACTTTGTGCTGCCACCGGAGCTAAATGAGGCTATGCTCATTTTATTTTTCTGTCTCCTCTGCTCTATTAATACTGAATAGGAACAGAATATGACACATACTCCAGATTCATATATTTTATTTCCAGTAAAAATTTGATTTTCCAACTATGCTTGCATTTTGTTTATAATACCCAAGTTTTGAAGCATAAAAATCAATTTATACTTGCTCCATGCTGCTTGACTTATTAGTGAAGTACAGTTGTTGCATACTTGAATTAGATAATAGAAAAAAATGGGTTTGTACAGTTAGTCTCACCAGCACCACCAGCCACTGCATCTCCTGCAGTGCAAATCAGATTTGCTAAGTGCTCAAGCGAGTTATTTCTCCCTGCATGTATAAACTTACAACATTGCATTCCTAATAAAACTGCTGGCCAGTGGCATGTGGCATGAATGGCAGATAAATTGGTGGTGGTTTACAAGGGTATCGTGTGCTGTTTTCTAAAAACTGGCTGTAAAGTGGCAAGGCTCTGCTTTGCAATTCTTTATTACAGGCTCTGTACATCTGCAGGGGTTTCTGTTCTGTGCAGCGAGCAGAAAGGCAGGCAGACAGTCTCTGGATCACCAGCACTGGGTCATCAGCTGCTCATCTGACTGAGGAAATAAAAAGGCAGGGTGCTCGAAAGTGAAAATAAATAGCTTTTGACAATCCACGATTGTGGAACACCAAAAATCTGTCATTCATATGACTCCTATAAACTCACTCAAAAAGCTAATTAAATGCTGAAATGAGCCTTGATTATTATATGGCTGGTCTTGCAACACATTTATCCTTCTGCTACATCCTCCTGAAGTGCAAGACAAATAGATGGAAGCAGTGCCTACACTTGCTGAAAACAGATTTTCACCTTATATTGAAGGTCCTCGTGTTACACAATTTTGTCCCATTGTTTTACAGTATTATGGATTTCCCATCATTTTTAAAAGATCATTTGATCCAGTCATTGTGCTCTTTGCAGTCAGAACTGGAAATAATTTTCTGTTCTTTCCCTGAGAGAGTCAATACTGGATCAGTTTGTGGTATCTTTGAAATTTATCCTATTTGGAAATAGTATAATTTAAAATTTAACTATTGGAAACAAATTGTTTTTCAGGTTTTTAAACCCACTAGCTAACACCAGAAAGGTGAGATTGCTTACAGTGCATTTATTAATATAACCATTAGGTGACTGAGGTACTGTGAAGAAGAGAAGTCACCTGCATTAATTGTGGCTCAATTTGCCTTTATTTCATATTATTCAACAACATATAAAGGGTTAGAAATACATTTTAGTAATGCATTTAACTGAAATCCAATATTTTTGACAGTAAAAAAAGGAGAGAGAACATGACCTTAATTTGGAAATGGACCATGACACAACTCACAGGTTCCCTATTGCTATGTATAATTTTAAAATGTGTTGCTTAAATTTTCCTGTCTATTTTATATTTGCCTTTTCTCCTTATCATTCACATACAGTAAATTTAAACTGCAAAATTTGGGCTGTTATAAACCAATAATATTTTGTTGCTTCTCAGCATTTTTTACTTTTGCAAGTGAAAGCCATCTTCCCTTATACTAACAATAATACAGTAATAGAGTTTGCAGAAGCAGAATTCCATGGTGGAAAAAGGAGTAGGCAGCAGCTAATACCTGTGCTGTTCTTAAAAGGACTTAGGTAAACTCAGTGAAGAAAATTATCTGCCAAATAATTTTGCACATTTCTTTTCCTGGTTCTTTAACAGTTCACTGCTTCCCATCTAGCCAGAGTCTCCACAGAAAGCTTTTGAAAGCATTTTGAATTGTGAAGTGCTTTCAGTAATATTGAAACCTTGGAATGTCCTGGACAGTAGTTTTGTCAGATTGGAAACTGAAAATGCCATCATGCTGCTAAAGCATTCATTATATTTGAATTGTTATAGCTTTTGAATGAATGTCACAGTGCTACCTATAAAGGTCTGATCTTGTGAGAGATGGCAGCTCTTACTTTCATTGTCTGATTCTGCTGATTTTAAATTACTTGTGTTAGGTGTAAATTATAAGTTAGAAACAAAACAAAACAAAAACAACAACAAAACCAAACAGAGAAAAAGAGGTACATTTCAGATATTCCTGGTGAAGCAAAACCATTCAGAGCACTCATTTTTTTTACAACTGAGTACTTATAACTGTAAAGGTCAAAGGATTTGCAAAAAACAAAGGTAAAAATCCTGTTATCAGTTACAAGACCTTGTCCCATTTGGCAATCTTATGAGTTAGTGAATTCACACCATTGTTGAAGTGATTTTTTTTTTTCTGAGTACTTATAACTGTAAAGGTCAAAGGATTTGCAAAAAACAAAGGTAAAAATCCTGTTATCAGTTACAAGACCTTGTCCCATTTGGCAATCTTATGAGTTAGTGAATTCACACCATTGTTGAAGTGATTTTTTTTTTTAACATAATAGGGTGCTGCTATTAAACTCTTGTGTTAGAGAACTGGGTTTGGTCAACTGCTTGGAAAAAAAAGATCAGTTTTTGCCATTAGAACAGTATATGTTTGACTCTGATTGTGCTTTCAAATCCCCAAGGAGTTTATTTTCAGTAAATAACTTCAGATACTGATTCTTGTATATATTTGTGATCTGATTATTTTTTTTTTCACTTAGGTCACGCAAAGTAAAGTGAACAGCAATTCAATTTATTATTTAGAATTTTTATGTTTATGTAAAAATGGAGATCCACAATTGTATCTTGACAGAATTTCTGAAACCCGTATGTCTATCTAATGGGTACAGCATAGAACTGCAACTGAAATGATAAAGAATCTTTGAAAATGGCCCCAGGCAGAGTTTACTGCAGTCACCTAATTCTGGAGGATCATGTACATGGGAGGATATAAAGTGCTATTGATTGCTATTTTTTGACATGTTTGAACAGAAATATCGCAGGGCATGATATATATAAAAAAATAGTATGCCTACATGGATTCAGACTAACAATGAAAGCAAATGAGACATGAATGTAGTGATCATTCCCTTTTTATGATCTCCCAGCTCCCAGCAAGTTGCAAACTAAGTACTTCATAAATTTGTTGTCATCTCTTTGTATTGAATAGCTTACAATAGTTATTTTTTGACCATTAGTTTTCTTATTTTCTGAATTCATGCACATTTTTGTCATCATATACCTCTATGGTACGATCTAGTTATATGTACACATTTTATTTTCAATGTGACTCCTGTTACTTTGTTTTGATGCCCACTTTTCCTCATACTCTGAGGCAATCTGTAATCAACTTCTCTTCAGCTTATTGTCCCTTCTAAAATGACTTTAAAATAAATTATTGCATTTCTTTTGTCATCTTTTGAATTGGTAAATGCCCTCATCCCTTCAGGAGCTGTTCGGAGAAAGAGCTTTAATATGGACCTTGCTTTCACCTCTTTGTCTTTTCCTACAGTTGTTCTTTTTCTAGTGTAACTCTTGAGGATGGGAAGTTTTAAAGTGTGACTGAAAATTTTTGGTTTGGTTTTCCTTACAATAGTTCTTAATATTTTATACTTTTTTACTCTTCTTCACTATAAGAGGAAGATAGAAATATGATGGCTTAAAATTCATGGGGCAGATTAACAGGAAGATAATTTATGATCATGTGCACCCTCTTTGATATGCGTTAATCACAGTGGTGAGAGGTTATTCAGGTTTTATATTTCATTTGGCAGGAATTAATATGAGCAGTTTACCAGATACATATTAAAAGAGCTTTTGAGTTAGTGCAATCAGTACAAATGTTTATGTTATATTCTAATGTTTCCTTATTGTAATCTAGCAGTTTGCTTGTTTCTGATCAGTGCTCAGTATTTGCCATTCACTTTTTCAGGCAAGAATAGCACATAGCCTGACTGAAATGTATAATTATACTAGGGAATAACTGCAGATGCTAAGGTTCACCCAAAACCCAAGATTGTTTGAGGAGCTGTAGATAAAACAGGTCCAATTACACTGATAGAGACAGCATTTCTGATGCTAAGTCTGTGGCCTAGGATGATGGTCAAAGAGAAAGGATTTAATATAATTTTGAATACAAACACTATTAAATGGAGAAATATGCTGTTCAATACACCAGTTTCTTATGGACTCGGATTTTTGGATTGTTAGACCTCTCTGGAAGATTTACATTTTGCCTCCAATCTGAGTCAGATTATCTGACCTCCTCTGGAAGCTCATATAACTCAGGAGAAGACTGATGTTGAAAGAGAGGAATTTACACGCTGATTTTTTTTCTTTTTTTTTTTTTCTTTTTTTTTTTCTCTGATTGATGGTGCTTTTTTAAATATTCAAAACTTGGATGCAAGAAGGAAAAAATTATATTTATTTTGTCTCCAACTTTGCAACAGATTCAAAATGGCCTTACTATTGATGCTACTACTCAGTCCAAACAAAGTGAAAACTAAATGAAACATTCATTTTTGGGGGGCAGCACAAGGACTGTTACAGAGCTATACACAATTTGGGAAAAAAAGTGAAATATACAGTTTTCTGTTTTGTCTTCTCCTTAGCATGCTAAACAAAATAATATTTATCTAAGCTATTAAGATTCAGAAATTTTAACCTACAAAATGTATTAACTGCATAGAGAATGCTTACCATAATGTTCATGTCAGTCCTTCCTTAAAAGTAATCACAATAATGTAACAGTGTTTGAATATTTCAAAACTAGGAAAACTATTTCTAGATTAACTTGTCCTTCAATTGGTCTTAATGTCACTTGTATTTATTTTTTAATGAACCTGAAATCAAGTATTTCAAGCACTAAAAGACATACAAGCAGATTAGAAGAATTTAGAAGAATTTGCATTCATACTGGCCATTATTTCTAAGAGATGTATTCAGTCATGTACTGCAACTATTTCTAATGATCATGAAGTGAATGCTACAATTTTTAAAACTGTATTGTGCCCTTGAAAACCTTCTGTATGAAAATTTGTTGTCTGCAACTAACAACATATACTTCAGAAAACTAATGTGTTGTTTTTTTTTTTTTATTATCTGTATCTAGTTCATTTAGGAAAAAAAAAACTTCATACTGCCAAGGAACTGGTTGTGACATTATCCTATGGCAAGAAAAAAGTTTTGGAATCTCCATTTTTTCTGTTGTCTAATTTTGGAGTACAGTGGTAGAAATTGCAAGGAGCCATTTCAGAATAAAAATCAGATGCAAAAATCTGCAGCTTTCATGTTACTCTGATCTTGAGTAGTTTGTAAACTGTAGTTTTTAATCCTGTCTTTATCATTTGCTAAACTTGAAAACAAAGGTATTTTTTAGCATTTGAGCCCATTTCTTCTCTCTTAATTCTATGGCAACTTGTGCAGAAGTAAAGGCTGCTTCAAACTGTCTACTTGCCTACCTGCTACCAGTCAAATGAATATGACAAACCAATGAAATAATTAAGAACACACTGCTAGATTGAGAATATGCCTCATTTTCTCATACATATATATCTTCAATTCAGGATCTCTTTTTAAAAGAGGATGAAAATGTACTAAAACCAGTCAGCACTGGATTGACTAGATTATCCTGCTTGCTGATAATACAGATACCAAACCACCTATACAGGCAAGTGAATAAGAAATTCTGTCCTCTGTAACGTGAAACTCTGTAGTGTGGGAGAAAGCATTGAAGCATTCTACTTGGAGACTGATATTTCAGCTGATAGAGCATGAAATTATCTCAGTGTGGAGGAAAAAACATTGTTCTTATATTGTGAGGTTTAATTAACTTTTGATTAATCTTTTTGACTCTTAAATTGAGCTACCTTTAATAATAACAACTTCAACTTAAATTTATGTGTTTACTTCAAATGAATATATTCCAGCTGCAACATTTCTAAAGGATACATCTGAGATTTTAATGTTTAAAAAATTCTGCCATAATTAATTTGCATACACACACACATATAAATTTGTAAATCCATTCTCTTTATCATAGCTTGAACTTTTTCTTTAAGAAAGTAATAAGGTTTATAACATATTTAATCACAGGAAAGAGTAGTAATTTGAAGTCCGATGGATATCAGCCTTTAAAGATTTTGAATGTATTAAATACTATATTTGTGTTGGAATATTACAAAATACCTAGTGGGAAAATTAACTAGTGAGATAAATTAAGCATTCCACATAATACAAAAAACATTTGCTGATGTTTTCCACAGTTATACTTTCAGCAGATTTTAGGACTGAAAATGAACTACAGTTATCCTTCCATTCCCTTGTTTGCAATAAGAAGGAATTAAATCATAATAAAAAAAAAAGAAAATTGTAGTGAAGCAGGAAGAAGAAGGAAGATAAGTTAAAGCTATTTATTGGATGTTTTATATTAACTAATTTACTTAGATGGAAAATATTTGGACAAATTGAAAGAATTTATAGCATTTCATTCCTCCCTTGTTAGGGATAAGTTACTGAGACAAGGGGAATAATGTTTCTGTGTTGAAGAGAGGAGAAGCTTTTAATGGTGAATGCCTCACAAATCTGAGTGACCTTAGATGTTTGAGAAATTTATTTATACTTAGTAGAAAAATTAAATGTGTTGATTTCTTCTTCTTCTCTAGGAGAATGGATAAAGACTGATAGGAGGGTTTTCACTAACTCACCATGAGAAACAAAGAAATTAATCAAAAGTGTAGGAGAGAAGGAAAGTTTTAAACCAAAGGAGTCTTCTTCATAGTCCTTTTTTATCTAGATACAAAGAGTTTTTCTGGAAATAGTATTTCTGAGGAAAAAGACTATTTCATGAAATTACTTGGCTATCTATTATTCCGTAATATAAATGAAGCAAGAAATTTTTATCATCTTTATAAAAATGGTCTCCTAGGTTTAGCTGTGATAAATTGAGCATCACAGCCTGATTCTAGAGGCAGCTTTCTTAAAGAGAACCACACACTGCCCTCCTGTAGACAGAATGTGCTCTTCCACCAGCTGATGCTTTCTCTTTGCCTCTCAGAAGGCATTGAAAATGTCAGAGGTTTTTCTGTGGCCCCTCATTTCACAAGCCTATACGGTATCTAATCATGATCAACATATACAGGTTTACCACGGTAATGACATTTTGTGTCATGCAAAATGCATACAAGAAAAATCTCAGAAAATATCAGTAAATGTTCTGTATTTGCTTCCCATATGCTATATGCAGTCTATTTAGATTTTAACAAGAGGATTTAATTTTTCCCCACCATCAAATTTCATTTGTCTATTTCTTAATATGGCATCATATTTCTTTCAGTTTCTGAAAGTCTCATTAGTATTACTAATTTCTAATATTTTATGTGCTCTTCATCTTTGCATATTTTCATCTAAGATACTCAGAAGTTTTGACTTATTAACCATTGCTGCTAGCAATGGTTGTCATGAGAATTAAACTACTTTCTTCTGCTTTTTGTCACCTTGCTTCCCTTTTCTGTCTTGACAGAGAACTTTTCATATTTACTCTTTTAACTGTCATTGCTGAAGACTTTTATACTCTTAATTCTCTCTTCTACTGAAGACGACAAGCTGGCATGTAATTTGCATGAACTGCTTTCAAAATCTGCTTCTGAACATGACAGTCTGCTGAGCTGCTGTCACAGGTAGAGTGTTAATATCCCTTCCCATTGAAGGCACAAACTGTGGAGGAAGCAGAAGAGGAGTGATGGGTCAGACTGATGGTAAAACTGATCCCCTTATACTCCAACAAATCAGAATGCTTTGGCACAACTCTTGCCATGACTGGGTTTCTGGAAAATAAACGTTCAAAACAGGCAAATAATCTTTCCTTCCCGAATGTGATGTCATCTGAGAGAATAACAAAATAGAAAACAGATTTTCTAGATAAGTGATAAATTTCTGGTTATCAGGTTGCCCGTGCACTCAAGCACTGTCTGTGACATGGGGCCTTCAGAGCTAGTAATTGTGTCTGAAATAACTGTGACTCATGAAAAGCTATTTTGGCTACCAGTTCTACAAAGGAATAAGCTCCCATTGTGTAGCAGTAGACAATCTAGCTAAATACATCATTTTTCGGGGTGTTTTTTGTAATAGTAAAATCTGTAGTTGAACCAAGTGTGTTGTATCAAGTGTATCAGATAGGGATCTTTTTGCACCTAATTATGAGCCAGTCTAAAGCATTTGTTGCATTTTATCCCTTCAGTGAAGATGGAAAACCCCAAGAGCTTTGGTGGGAAGAAGATGGTTTAATATGTTTGTACTCAGAAACTACTTTCTTTTGCTTCTCTCAGAGTTATGTGAGTCATCTTAGTGATGACTAAGGCAAACTTACATTTTGTTTAATTTTGGTTCTTTGAGCACAGATACACACATAATATCACTGTTTTGATTAAGAAGATAACTGCCATGCTGTGTTCATCACAATATGCTGTGTTTAACCAGTCAGTTACTGTGACCTTATCATGTCCTTAATCCAAGTTCAGAAGGAATATACAAAATATATTTATTTTTTCACCTAGTACTACTCTGTCTATTGTGTGGTAATCTTTTCCTGTGCAGATTATGTTTTTATATTATGTTTTGCCCAACGTGTTTTACTTTAGGCTCTTTTAAAAGTAAAGTCTTTTTGTCTGTTACTTTTTTTTAAATGCACTAAGTTGTCTCCATTTTTGTTCATTAATGAACTGTTAGGAGACACTGAATTCAGTGGGAGGGGTGTATCTGACCGGGAAAAGAATCAGGAAAAGGAAGCCCTAAAAATCATTAATTGAGACAAAAATAGTTTAATAATTGAAAACAAGTACATTTAATAATACAAATACAAATTATAGTAATAAAAAGTACAGCAGAGACTGGTTTGTTCTGCTATGCCTACAGGAACCAGAGGAAAATGGCTTTAAACTGTGCAGGGGAGATTCACATTAGATATTAGGAAAATTTTTTTTTTACTGTTAAGGTGCTCAGGGACTAAAATAGTTTGTCTGGGGAAGTAGTGGAGTTCACCATCCCTTGAGGTGTTCAACAGGCATCTGAACCTGGCACTGGGTGATTTGGTTTAGTGGTTTAGGGTTTAGAGTACTGGTAGATGGTTGAACTGGATGATCTTGAAGGCTTCCTCCAACCTTGATAATTCTAAGAATCAATTCTGTGTTTCTATGACAAGCTCAAGTGGGCCAATGGGAATCATACTAAATCCAAAATATAGGACTCTACCAGGTACTACGGGGAAAACTTACTCTATCCCAGCCATAACCAGCTGGGATAACACACACAAATCTATATCAGGAGGGTAAAGTGCTTAGGAACAATTTAAATTCCTAAAATCTTGTAGAATTCTTCTGAAATTTAATTCACATGTGAAATTCACATCATGCCTGATTTAATGTAAAGACAAGAATGATAATCTGTATAATTAATTTTATTGCTATGTAGCTTCCATAAATAGGAATCCTATTTTTTGGTCACTCAAGAAACTTATCCTTTATTGTACAATATCTGGCATGTAAGACAGAAAATACTCCAAAACTTCTTTCTCTCCGTAAAAGAGCATAACATTTATAGAGAGATTGTGGGATGAGAATTTTGAGGAGCAGACGTCTTGGATTGAAAATGATAGCACAGTGTGCAAGAGCAAAATTAATTCCATTATAGAGCAGAGCCTCAGTAAAATACACAAAGCAGGATTTCATAAGGAAAGGCCAGCAGACTAAGATAATGTAAAAGCATATAAATGCCAAATTATCCCTACAAACAATGGCAGTCTACTAAACAGAGAATGCAGTAAACCTGATGGTAATTTCTGTTACAGATTAATTCAGCTAGAAATTCCTACCTGTTCTCTAGAGTAAATAGTGTAATTTGAAGAACATATTTTTCTTTAGTGAGATCCTAGTACTGCTTTTTTAACATTTTATAGGTCATAGTAGCCATATGACAGATACATACAGAGATAAGTAATAACATGGAAAACAAAAAATTTGGCCTTTCTTTCCTCTCCTGGATTTTTTTCCTATACAAAGTGGGTTTTGCTGACAATGACTGTCTTTAGATTTATGTCTACAGTTCACAGTTTGTACCTCATATTCCTCTGGGGAAAGGTATTGAAATGAATATTTAATGTTTCTCTTTACTATAGTTATCACCAAGATTCCTGATAGAAGACTGCTCTCACTTTTTTGAGAGCCAACCGTGTCCTGGAGTACATCAGGCACAGCATCTCCAGCTGGTCAATGGAGCAGATTGCCCCTCTCTATTTTGTGCTGGTGTGGCCTCACCTCAAGGCCTGTGTACAGTTTTGAGTGTTAGGATATAAAATAACATTAAGCTCTTAGAGAGCATCCAAAGGAGAGACATCAGGATGGTGAAGGGCCTTGAGGGGAAGCTGTATGAGGAGCAGCTAAGGTCAGGAGCAGCTGAGGTCTGTTCAGCCTGGGGGAGACTGAAAGGAGACCTCATTGCAGTCATAATTTCCTTGTGAAGGGAAGAGAAGGGACAGACACTTTTCTCTGTGGTGACCAGTGACAAGACCCAAAGGAATGGCATAAAGAAATGTCAGGAGAGATTTAGGTTACGTACTGGGAAAAGGTAAAAGGTTCTTCTCCCAGAGTGTGTTTGGGCACTGAACAGGCTCCCCAGGGCAGTGATCACAGCACCAAGCCCAACAGAGCTCAAGAAGCATTTGGGCTACACTTTTAGTCACATGATGTGATTATCAGGGTTGTCCTGCGCAGGGCCAGGAGTTGGACTTTGATGATCCTTGTGGTTCCGTTGCTGCTCAGGACATTCTATGATTGCATGACTCATTACTTACAGGCATTATTTTTGGAAAATAAAAAGATGTTGTTTTCGAGTCCTTTTTTTTGCATTTCTTTTCTGATTTTTGTTTAAAATACTTATTTCTCTTCACTGGACTCATCAATCTCTACTTCTAAAATCTATTGTAATTCAAGCTCTTTTCATTATCTCTGAATTATGACATTTTATGAACATACAGTATTTCAGGATCTTAATTGGTATGGTTATATGGATCGTTGATGCCAGTTTGGAAAATGATGAAAAATCACTTCATTAAATTGGATTACAGACCAAAGCTGAAAGTTCGATTTACGTGTATCAGAGTACATTACATCAATCAAACATCAGGTGTTTCTGTGTTAGTATTACTAATCATATTTAAGTGCGGGGGATAATGCTTTTCTTTTTGGGAAACACTTAAGAAATAGAGGGTCGTTCACCTAGTTACCTAGCAGGCTTTATTTCTGTTGCTTTCTACAAATCCCCAATCAAATCTGCAATTCAAAATCTTCATATATTTTTGTCTTGCTGATGTTTGCAGTTATAGCTCTATTATGGTAACTCCTACACAATTAGTTTTCATAGGCCTTTCTGCAGCCATTTAGCATCTTGACATCCACTGCCTGGAGACATCATCCCCCTTAAAAAGATTTGCACTTATATACAGCGTTCTGAGTGCACAGGATGAAATAATACAACCCACTATACCAACTATTCCATTGTAAAAACAAATTTTAGCTTTAGGTTCAGTCGTGTGCCATGAGGGTTCTCAGACAATCTCAACATTGTGTAAGACTGCACATAAAAATACCACCCCATGTACATGCAAACTAATGCATACATAATTAAAATATAATTTCAGCGTAATGGAGAGAAAGGCATGTAGGACATGACACATGAGATTAATCTACTCTTTATTTAATCAGATAAGTTGTCTACTCTAAATGAGAATTGATGCAAAATGGGCAGAAGATTTGCTTGGATTTGTTTTTAGACAGAATAACTATGTGACTTGTGGTTTCCCTACCTATTATCTTTGTGTGGCTCTGTAATAAAAAAGCATGGAAGTCCTAAATTTGCTTAGAATTGAACCAAGGGAAGGTCTGATTTCTCACTTAGACCATCCAGATCTGATGTAGTTTTTCTGTTATGAAAAGGATTCCTATGGTTTTGAGAGCAGGGAGAGATCAGCCTGCCATGAATGGCTGCTCTTGTGAGACATTAAAAGAAAGAGTAGAATAACACTGTAATGGAAAAGATCTTCTCAGATCACTCCACTAGTGGAGCAGATATAAGGACAGGGTAACATTCAGCAAAAGCATTTTGAGTATAATCAGTCGCAGGAATATTAAGGACCCTTGAAACTCCAGTGAATTCCATTTTCACGGTCAGAGCAGTGTGTTTTAATTTTATAAAACCACATATCTTAGCAATAAAACACCCTTACAATTTTCATCTTGAGATGATAGGTATTACAAAGAAAAAAGTTAATTTCATCAAGTCTGACATGTAAAGCACGGCGAGAAGCTATTTACATGTGAATTCCAGGGATACACATATGAATTTCCTAAAAACATGTTATGCTATTATGGTGAAATTTGAAACAAATACATGTACTGCACAACATTAGCTGCATAACAATCACAAACATCTTAAACCATAAGCAGAGATTATATGAAGTAATGTGTTCTTTTTCTGTAATTAGAGTGTTGTAATTCAGTTGATGAATTGGCAAACTTTAGAAAGTGGTATGTACAATCAGCTTTAGTTGTTTCAAAATGAGCAGAATGTCAAAGTGGAAACTATCAAAACAACCTTGTAAATATCAGTGGTTCTTATTAACTCCTCATCATGCTTGCTTTGGTTCACTTCCTAAATGATAACATCATCGTATCAGCACAGATAAGACAAAACTTTTTTTTTTTTAAGTGTGAGTCTAGAAGCTTAATCTTATATTCATTTTTATTTAAATAATTACAATCACCTAGATCTGCAGTATTTACTGTAGTTCTCAAAGACAAGACAAAATAAAACCATGAATGTTCAGGAATAAGATAGCTAGATTTTTGAACAAGAGATGGCAGCTGGGTCATAAGTGTTTCAAAAAGATAATTTCATTTGTTATTTTTAATATAATTATTGGGAAAAAGCATAAGTATGGATACTTATTTGTATTTTTAGTTCAACTCCTGCTTGCACTACAGCAGAAATCCTAAAGCTACTCAAAAATTTAATAAGCTAATGTTCCCCATCTTGCATGTTTTTTATATCCAAAGTTTGTGCAGTGGATTCAGGAGTTCTTAGGTAGACTGTAGTATTAGTGTAGGCTCTTTTATGTATGATGCACGACATGGAGAAATTGGCTGTTCTGCTACTGCTGTACAAGTTCTGCAAGTTCTGCTTGCAAGTTAGGACAGATTCTGTCCTCTGGCACTGAAGTTCCTTGGCGTCTGGGTAGCACTCCTGGGCTTATTTTGAAATGTTATGATTTCTTCACACCATGATTCCGAAGCTGATGTAGCATCTCAGACTGCCCCCTTTAGATATGCTGCAAAAGTAAAAGAATCAAGGCGATCTGTACAGTGCAGTGTCTGGTGAACACGTAATGCAATGCACTTCTCCCACACACATCTTTTTCACAGGCATGACAAGATGACAGCTTGCAGAGCAGGTGGGATGGCAACTCATTCTTTTGAGGGCCATATCCTTGGAGGACTGAGAAGATAGCATGACTTCCAAAGTGCTGGCAGGTGTCCCTTATGTTGGTGTGCATGACAATGCCCTGGGACAACTAGGAAGAATTGCACACCCACAGCAATGTCTTGCCAAGACTATGTATGGCATCAGTTTCTAAAGTAGTTCATGTCCTTTTTTTTCATGTAGAAAAGCAAAAAGCAAAAATACATGCAAAAACTTTTTTAGTTGTCATAAACATTCCTTGCTGAGACCTTCAACCCTCTTCTTTGTGGTGATTTGCTGCTATTTGCTAACAACAACTGCCAGGCAAAAGTATTTCAGCCCCATTCCCAGGCTGTGCTATCAAACAGGCAGAAGAGCATATTTGATGAAGGGCTTACTTTTCGCTGCAGTGCTTCTTTCCTCCTCAGCAACAGATATCTAATCTCATGCAACATACTTTCTGGGGGAATATTCCTTCCATCTCTTTCTTAAGTCTCTCTTCCTTCAAAAAAATAATAAAAAATTCTTTTAGTCGCCAGAGCTGGATTTCTCTTCTTTGATGAAGAGACCAGCTGAGAATTCTAGTGATGACTGTGAAGTGAGGAGAAGCACTGAAGAATACCTGCTCTCTGTAATCACTCAGAGTCATACATTCACCCTCCATAACTTCTGTGCTCCTACTTCTCTCTGGTTTCACAAAAGTCCCAGTTTCAAAACAGTGCTTCAACAACTGGAATTTACTTCCCAAATCTATTTTTATTTGCAACAAGTTAAATTATTTTTTTCCCATATCTAGGAAGCCTGTTCTGCCAAAACCAGTAACTGGTAAGTGATTTCCCTGTCTTTATCTCAACCCAAGAGGTTTTTCATCCTACTTTCTCCTTCCGTCCTTTTGAGGAGGGGGAATGAGAGAGTGTCTGGATGGGAATTCAAACCTTAGCCAAGGTCAACAATGCTAATTTGAGTTTATTAAAAAATCTAGTTGGACATTCTTCTGGTGCCATATGCCTAGATTAACCTGAGACATCTGGTCTCAGGGTGTCCATAAGTATAAAATAAACCACTGAATCACTCCTATAGCAGCAAAATCTTCCCTTGTCTTCCACATTTTACTGACACATTTCAAGTTATTTAAATAAAGGGTGGGTTTTGGAATGGCAACAGCTCAAAACAAAATTTTTGTCAAAAAAATTCATCCAACAGAAGATAAGGAAATGGTTCAGAAGGATGGAAGTCAGCTATACTATTAGTTCCAATGGTAGGTACCTCTTGACTGATATTTTTCCAGTAGGAGGTAACTTGTTGGATAAATCCCTGTATCCCAAGTGTGACTAATATTCCAAGAAGAGCTTGAACATAATGTACATGCAGAGACAACACGGTGCATATTTCTCAAGATGCAAGCTTGTAAATGTTCATTTGGTTTTCTGAACCATGAGACTTAACTGCAGAGGTGCAATGCATTCAAATATGTTGCCAGAAACACTTGTTTTACACAGTAGTTTTTTCATCTGCTCAGGGAAATTAGGTGTTTTTATTGGTTAAACAGAGGCAGCTTAAGCAGTAGTAGACCCTATTATTTCAGCTCTACTTGATCTGGTCACAGTTGAGCATCTAAAATTTCCCAGCTCATAATAGACTGTACTTTAAAACCATCTTAATATGTCTAAAATAATCAACTATAAAAAAACTTATGACTTGATCCAGAAAGCCACATTAGGATGTTTGGGGAAACCACATTCTGAAAAAAAAACCCAAAACTGCACAACAAATTAAAACAAATTATTCACTTTCCCATAGAGTTCTTTTGAAAAGATGATGAAATTTGTCTTAGAAAATTGTATTTTTTTGGCTCTGATGTTCCATCAGACAACTGTTACAAAACTTCTCTCTTTCTTACATCTAATAAAAAGTAAATTCTTCCTGAGGGTTTTTTGGTTTTTTTTGGTTTTTTTTTTGCTATGAGAAAATAATTGTAAAAAGGGCCAAGATTCTCTAGAATGCATTTTTTAAAGTTTTGTAGGGTCATTATTGTTTTCTCTGCCTCTTCTTAGCATGAACAATCTGAGGTATAAACAGTTTTGTATACGTAACATCATCGCATGGTTTCCAATCACAAAAAGTCTACAAAGAGAACTTGCTTATAAATGCCTATAAAATACCACAGATAGATACTTGTTCCTGTAATAACTAACTCTTCCTTCCTATCATTCTAATAGGTCTCTTCTACATCTGTTGCACATAAAGTTCTTTTTTTTTCCCCAGACTGTGCAATAACAGAGTTCTCACTCTAACAATTTCTCTGAACATCAAGATTACTGAAGCATTTTGCATATCAGTTTAGTTATGCAGAAGGCATGCCTCAGAGAGTGAAACTGTAAAGCCTGAACCTCAATAGTCTAATTGAATAGATAAGTCTTAAAAAATCTGACTTCAGAGAATCATATTAAGAAAGGGGGTAGCAGATAGCATAATATTACCATATCATCACATCTTTCTTCACCTTCCTCTGGTTTTTGCCCTAGGAAAATACTGACATTCTGTTTCTGGTTTATTGTTGGATTTTTTTTTTACCTGGTAAACTAAAGTTAATGTCTAAGTAAGCTGAGCTTCATGATTATAATAATTACTTTTCTTCTTGATATGATGGTTCCAAACTCTTATAACTCTCTGTTGCAATTTCATTTCTTTTAATTAGATTATTTTAATAGCTGGGAACTCACTTTCATAATCAACTTTATTCCATTTTTTAACACACAGCTGTTAAGAAAAACGAGGGAAAAAGCTTGCAGTCACTACAGCATTCAATATTTATTTTCCAAATACAGCCTAGGAATGTCAGTTCTACTGGGATTGAGCTGAAAGGTTATTCAAGATGTCTTACCATACTAACCTTTATTTATGACTGGAGCAGACAAGACAGTGAGACAATATGCAATTTTGGGTTTCACACTCTGTATTTGTGACCTGTCCATAAGAAATTTCCTTGGGAGAATGATTGTCTTGTAAAAAGCACTAATTAGCTGTTGAACTGATTCTAGCATATGGTGCAGCAGAACTTTCACAAAACTGGCTTGAATAGAATGGTGCCATCTGTCTAGGTTGAGTTCAGCTAACAGTCTGTCAGATTTTGTTGTTTTAACCTCTTCAGTAATTAAAGAGAAATTGGCATGGATTGCTAAGAAAATGGAACCACCCAAAAAACTACCAAACCTTCAATTTCTGTGTAATCAAGGCCCCTTGTGAATCATAAACAGCCATTAGGGTTAATATCAATAAAAATAAGCTTATATCATTATCTCTCACATCCTGGAACCTAGAATTCTGATGTAAAGCACACTGGGGCTGCAGAAGATTATTGATTTCTGTGTTCTGGAACATGGATAAAAGTTATAAAGACAATTTAATTTAATCTCCTTTATTATGAGTACCTTATCATTTCCATGAATGGCAGCTATCTGCTGATGAGAAATATGACAATTGAAATTGAAATTTAAAATTAAAAATTTTGCTGAATATTTGTGTATCAGTAACCAAAACATGCAGAAGAAATTTAGTTTTTTATCTTGCCAATATCTATCACAGATTATCAACATCAGGCATCATGTAAATGCCTCCTTTCTTTAGGCCTAAATCTGAAGGAGATTCAGCTGAATTACATTATTTCAGAATGAAAATAACAAGCTTGCATTTCCATGAAGAGTTTTAAACCAATGCCATTAGCCAAAACAGAGTACTGTGCTTACTCAGCTTATTAAAAAGATTAAATTTATCTTATAAAGCAGTTACTAAAGACAGAGCTTTACCTTAGCATGGTAGGGGTAGAGAATTCTTTTCAAAAATGAGAACAATAAACTAGAAATGACAATTCATTGATATTTTCCCTTTAAGTTAAAATCAGCTTCAGTAATACCTGTTTACATTTCTGGAGCAGCCAGTGAATGTTTTCAAATAGTTAACTAAAAGGAATAAATTTTAAAATAATATCTTCAGATAAGAAGCTTACACTCAGAAAACGTCTTCCTACCTCCTTGAAGCAAACTCCTTTCCCAAGGATTTCATAATCCCCTATAGCCCTTCTTCTTGATGCAGAGGTAGCTGTTCTTGGTCTGTCTCATTCTTTTTCATCAGAGCATGATGCTCATTCTGTGTAATGAGATTTTTTTTGAAAATGCAGTCATTTTAAAATTTGTAAGATTATAAATCCATTAGTCTTAAATGTCCAGCAAATTCTGCACACAACGAAGTCAATTGTGCAGAGACCAGAGAGGAGAATGTTTTGCTTCAGATCTCCTTTCCATGAGTTTCTGATAAGGCACAAAGGAGCTGCCTGGCCACACTGCTGGCCAGGTAGGCAGCTGGATGCTGAGGCTCCTGCTCTCTTGCTCTCTTCTGCCCTTTTCAAACTTCAGAAAAGCTAGATTTTAATGTAAACTAATAAAATGAGAATAGAGAGCCATTATCTGCACTCCACTCATTTAATCTCTCCTCATAGGATCATTGAATGAATAACAGAATTATAGAATGGTTTGAGTTGGAAGGAAACACTGAAGGTCATCTAGTTCCAACCTCATGCCTTCAGCAAGGTCTTCATCCTAATATTTCAACTGTTTTAATTTAGCTGTATCTACATGTGTTATCTCTAGGCTGAAGTAAAAAGTGATTTTAACTATCAATCCTAGCAACACCAGTTTTAGACTACTTTTTTCAGCATTCTTTCAACTGAATTAATGTGCTCCCATTCTAGAAATTATAAGTAACCATAATGGATTTATTCTTCCTGCCTTCCAGTAGTGGTGAGAGTATAATTACACAACTAGAATTTCATTTTTCTTTTTCCAAAATAATAACAGTAATACTAATAATAAAGATTAACAAGCCCTAGCATTGTAGACATTCAGCCTTTCATAAAATTCCATTAAATTGAGTATACTAATACTGATAAGTGTACTTTTTCTAAAGCACACACATTTTTAAGACTAAGTGAGAATTTCAGGAATTTTTCTGAGTTGACAAATGGTCATTTAAATTTCTTGTTGATACAGTAAAGTACTGTAAACAATTGAAAATATTTTGTTGTTACAGCTAGTGAAATATTCAAGCCCAAAGTTCATGAAGGTAGGAAACATCTCAGAACCTAATTTATTTAAAATAAAATCTACTAAAATACTGATTTCTGACAAATATATCAAAAAGTTGTCTAAAATTTACATTGGAAGTTTAAAAATTACATATAACATTTCTCTCAGAGAAACATAATATATGAACAAATGATCAAGGGTAAGACAACAGGAGGAAACTACCAACAGTAAAACCACTTTGGATTAATGAAAATAATGTTAATAAGCTAGTTAAATCAAGAAATTGAATGAGAGGATAGAAGAGTTAAATACTATCTTGTTAAACATCTCAAAAATAAGAGTACCAAAAAGGCAATGGAAATTTTCAAAGTGAAATATGAAAATTTGCCCCATCCCAAAAATTGAAGACTACGACCAAATGGGCTCTTGCTACTTCACTGTATAACTTGTAGCTGTTATGTGAATATCCATATTTTGTTTCAATTTTCTCCCACACCATTTTCAGACAGCAGTGAAAATGAAATTGTAGTTTCTTACGAAACTCAGTTAAAAACTGTGACAGATGTTAAATGGGGTACTACTAAACTATTTGAATCTACAGAAAACAGACTTTAATATTCACTGCTGGAAAACTCTCTAATCTCAATCACTGTCTTGAATGCTGAATAATTTTATGCAGTACAGAACAAGAGTTCTGATACTTCAATGCTTCATAGAATCTCTCTAGCTTAACAAAGAGCCTGAGGTCTGATAGATTATCTCCACCTTTATTTGAGAACTTTCAATATTGCCTCATGTCACGTTTTGAGATGGGAGTTTACTGCCTCTATTCAGCTACTGCTTGAATTTTTATATGAACTAGTGCCAAACCCAATTGTCTCAAAAACAGTTTCTGACCGCACTTGATTTCTTGGAGTGTGTTGCATTGTTACTCGTGTAGCTCCACCTGGGCAGTAACTATGTAGTGCTGGAAATTGCCCACTACTGACAAGCTCTGGCAAGACACTGAACAAATTGGACTCCCTGCCTAGAAAACTGATTTTGGCCAGATATAATGCAGATAATTCAAGAAAACATTGGTAGGGGACTTGTGTGTTGGATGTCATTGCAGTAACATCAGCACTTAAAACAGAAAAAAAAGGAAAGTGTGGGACTCGGAGAAAAGATGTCATTTGAATTGTTCTGAAGAATTCTTTAATTAAAACCTATATGAAAGATATCCTCATATTTCAGATAAGCTAAACCTTATTCACACTCCAGCTATTTTGGAACCACAATTTCCTCATCAGAATGGTGAACCTGAAGAATGCTCAACAATTGATCAGTGCAGGACCTTTCAGGAATGGAAGCTGCTTCATTAGTGTTTTATTACTGCCTACACAGTGACAAGCAAGAACTTCCAATTCAGACAATTAAGTAAATAACAATGAACAAGAAGTTGTCTATGTAAGTTGATAGACTTAGAATTCACATGAAGAAAAATCAACTTTTGAAGTGTTGAATGTTACTAAAATTCTGGGGTGCAAAAATCAGTCTTTCATCTATTTTTCCTTTGAGAAAACTGCTTCTGGGAATGGCTGTTAAAATTTTAAAAATGGCTATCTTCCTTGAAATGCTGGTGATAACTTACAGGACATTTACTAGTTTATTTTCAACTGAATGTTTCCAAATGTAAATGTACTAGTTTAAAAATCACTATTAAAAAGCTTTTTAATTGTTTTTACTTTTGCAGCTTACTAGCTTGACTCAGAGTACTTTTTTTAATAAAATCACTTATCTATCTGCAAATTTTAAACACTTATGGACCAAGAGAGACTTCAGACTCCAAAAATTCAAACCTTATAAAAGTAATAGAGAAATAGCTTTGCTGATTCTGTGGTGACTTAGAACTAACAAGTTTTTCCCAGATCCTAAAAAAGCTTGAAAATCCTGTGGTTTGTCTGGGGTGGAAATAATTTTCCAGGAAAAAGTGAGAAAGAATGTAAGCTCCTCAGCACTGTGTCTGTTAATTTGTACCAGGGAACTGCTGCATATCTCATCAATTACTAGAAATCACTACACTTCTTTGAACCTGACAGAGAACTGTGCAAGAAGTGTCCTATGTAAAACCTCTCAGGTTTCTTTTGCATTAATATGACCAAAAATAATAATTCTCTTTTAACACTTAAGCTAAATGTTCCCTTTGAAATCTGCCGTGTTTCTTTTAAACGTCCAAAAGCAATTACATTTTTTTTAAACTGCCCCCCACACCATTTTTTCTCCTTTTCTTTATTTTTTTTTAACTGGAAAGAAATCACTTTATACACAACAATTTGATTAACTGTGAGATGTCGAAGAAATATAATGCACAAGTATTTACTATGTGCACCCAGGTTGCCTGTAAAATCAGTATTCATGTACAAGTGAATTTGATTCACTTTGCTTTCATTTTACAATTCTACTTCACACTGAGGTCCTCAAATAGTCCCTCTCGCCTCAAAGCAAACACAGTCTGGTTCAGTGAAAGCGGTAAAATTGTTCATGTAAGAATCAAATCTTAGTAATTTTTGGTCACTAATGAACCTTCACATAAAAAATTTCCTCCTTTTTTCAATTAGCACAATTCCTACACAAGAATAGGCTTTTTCTGGTTTTGCACCATATAGCAAAAATAATGAAAGTAACTTCACTTAAATTTCCCTACATGCATTTTAATTAAATTCAAACCACAGTTCAAGAAATGGGAAAAAAGTTTAAAAAATGGAATTTCTTCACAATGAAATCTCAACATAATATCTAAGGAAGAGAAGCTCAATTATTCTGACTTAGCAGACACTAAAACTGATTCTATATTGAAAACAGAAATGAAAAATTAAGTCAAATATGGAAGTTGCTCGGGTTTTTTTAAATACTTCCAAAAGATTTTCTATTTTTTACCGAGCATTTGTTATGTGAAATTGATTTATAAAGTGCGATTTTAATTTGGTTTACAAACCTGATACTATGTGTCCTAGGTTACAATGTAAAAATATTCCAGAAGGTCTGTATTCTATCTTCATCTTCATGAATTGTTAAAATCAGGAGGGGCAGTGTTTT